>CM067359.1:71942642-71957642 GCA_034401795.1 Chaetoderma sp. LZ-2023a | reverse complement strand
TCGATGTAACACAGACAGATTTCCCATTGCAGGGTAGTTAATACCTGCTCAATGAGACGCTCGAACATTCCAGGAGCGTTGCACAAGCCATAAGGCATCTTGCGGAACTGGAAAAGACCGTCTCTACAGACAAACGCGGTCTTCTCCATGGCAGCCTCATCCATAACTACCTGCCAGTATCCAGTAGCTAAATCAAGGGTACACAACCACTTGGCTCCGGACAAGGAATCTAAGGGCTGATCTATTCTGGGTAATGGATATGAGTCTTTAATGCTTAGATCATTAAGGCGGTGGTAGTCTATACAAAACCACAGAAATCCGTCCTTTTTGCTTGCTAGTACAATGGGACTGGCCCAGGGTGATGCTGATGGCTTTATTATGCCTGTCCACAACATGTCATTTACCTGTTGGTGTGCTTCCGCTTCCTTGTGGTTGGGAAGACATCAAACAGGTTGTTGAATGGGGCGATTGTTTCCTGTGTCGATGGAGTGGCGCACGAGATGAGTTTCTCACAGATCCATGTCTCCAGCTGAGAAATTATCACGATATTTGTAAAGTAATTTGCATATCTCTGTTTTGTGGGATTGCACAAACCCAACTGTGGCATGCAGATAAATGTCATGTAAGTGTTCCGGCAAATCATCAGAAGTTGTTGCTGATGTAGGTGTAGTAGGGGGTGTCTCCAGTGATATCACATCCACCAAGTGGCCACAGCAGACTCCCGGTTCAAGAGTTATTGGGTCCGCTGTGCCATTGCATACCCAGAACGGTATATGATTCTTGTTGGTGGTGTCCACGATCATGTGGGGACTGGCGCATTGTGAGGCAAGTATATACTCCGGGTCAGGTTCCAGCATGGCTATGTGAGTGTTGTTTCCTAACTGTGGTGCAGTGGCCCATATAATTTTCTCCTGTCCCAGCTCAACTGTGGCTGTTGATGATAAAATCACCGCACGTTTATCCTACAACGATGACTCCTGTCCAAGAGGTATCCGTTGGCCGTGTGTATCTAATTCCTGTTGTCTGCAATGTATGACGGCTTCGCTGGCACTGAGGAAATCAGAACCAAGCAGGACATCATTTTGAATAGAGGCGATAACAACTCGCTGAATGAATTGTATCTTCTCTATCTGTATAATGAGGTTTACAGTACCAGCCACGGGAACATCGGCTCCCGTAGCTGTTTGCAAAAAAGATGTTTGTAGGTTTAATGGGAGGTGGGATACTCTCATACAAGCGCTTGTTAAAGACGGTGATGGAAGCTCCAGTGTCAACAGTGTTACTGGTGGAAACACCGCTAAACAGACAAGCACACTTATATATAACTTTGCGGTGTGTCTGCAGAAGAGTCTCCAATGATACTGCCTGAGAGAGTGTTTTAGGTGCGGTACCATTCTGCACATAGTCGGATTGTTTCTGGATAGCTTCCACGAGTGCAGTGGACGCTGTGTGTGGAACGGGCCAACCCATCGTCGCTGCTGCTGCAATTGCTTAGGCGATGACGGAGCTGGTGGTAGCAGTGGTGATGGCTATGATGCTGTCTCAGTGTATGCTGAGTTGGTGTAGACAGCAGTGTGGATGAGATTGTCATGATCACGGATGAGCGTGGCTTGTGTGAGCCACTTCTTACAGTGCATCATATGGTGTTTAGTGGATGCACAGAAGAAGCAGTGACGCCATGGTATTCTTCCATCCTTGGGGTGGCATTTTTTCTTGCAGATCCATGATGCGGAATGCGTACTCTCATCTGAATCCCTGCTGCTGCTGGTAGATGTTGTAGATGATGCTGTACATGATGGTAAATTGCAAACCACCAATGGACACTGGGGGTTCATTGCCTTGGTGGTTGGTCGTGGTGCTTAAATAAACGTTGTTTCCGTGGAGATGCTACAACCTACCACTGCTGCTTTACACAAGAAAGAGGGTTTGTTAGATGCGAAAATTGTGGGGTCACATTTTCCGCCAGAGGGAGATTTCAGTGCTGCGGATGTGGTATGCATTGTTGGCACGGAGACATAACCATATGGGTGCTTGTGTGCAAGCTGTAGGAGGTTGAATAATAATTGTGGCCACCTGAAGTTGTTGTTCAGAGGCCGCAGTTGAGCCGGGTTGTGAGATTGGGCACTGAGGCGACTCCTTAATTGGTGCCTTTGTTAGTTTGACTGTGGCTCAAGTTGCGGGGTTCATCAGTCTGTGGTTGGAGTTGTCGGTGGAGGGCGATTAGGGCTTCGCTCCTTCCAGTGGCCTGGCTGACCACATCCAAAACATGTGTTGGGTGGGCGTGGCGGTGTGGAGATAATTGTAGTTGCTGGTCTTGTGGTGGATTTGTGCTAAGGGTGGTAACTAAATTAGTGAGTGCTGAGATCTGTTTGGTAATCTCCTCTAATCTGTTGTGCATATTTTGTCTATTGATATTATTGTGCTGGTTCCCACGTCCCTGGGCGTTGTTGTGCCCCCTCCCACCCCCAACCCCTCCCCCCCCCCCCGATGGGACTGGACACGCCCTCTTCCTCGAGACGCGTGTTTTTGACTGGTGTGTTGAATTTATTGTGTGTGCGGGTCAGATGCAAACGTAGGTGCGGATGCAGTGCTGTTGTCGGTGGTGGTGGCGAGATTGATGTCATTTACCTTATTTATAGGGTGAAGTTGGAGGTGATTGTTTTTCTCCTGATGTAAATGGGTAACGCCCTCAAGGTTGGTGCTCGGATATGCGCGGGTAACTAGTCGACGGATATGACTAGCCAGCTCCGGCAATGTTTACTCCGAGCGGCGACGTAAGTTTTTACGTTGTAGCCAACTTATGTCTCCGAGGGCTGTGGCACCAAATCATTCCAACAATGCGCTCTCCAGTTCCGTGTATGTTGGTGTATAATCTGTGTCTACGTCTGCCAGAACATGTAAAGCTTTTCCGGACAGCTTTGCGGCCAGATATTCTCCCATTTGACGATTTGTCCACCCGTTTGTGCGACTTATGATCTCGAATTGAACCTTGTAATTGGCCCAATCATTCTCCCCGCTAAATTCATGGGGGGGGGGGGCTGAGGAGAATGATCCGGCCATGTCCACGTGGTGAGGTGATTGGCGTGAATCCAGGTGGTGGTGCTGGGGAGACTGATGAAAACGTGGATGCTGCTCTGCGTGTTGGTGGTGGTGGCAGTGTTGGTGGTATCTCCCGTCGATGTACCTGCCGATCATAATGGTGACGAGTCCATGAAGGTGATTCCCATCGTCGATGCTGTGCATGATACATGGGTTCCGCTGAATACCGCCCTGATGCGAGTCCATAGACAGGTGTTGGTCTATAGACAGGTGGCAGTGTGCTATGTAGATGATGCGGACATTCTCGTGGTAATTGTGACGGATGTTCCTCGTACGGTGGTGGTGCAAGTGACTGACAAGGACGCTGCATGTGGTGTGTAGGCCTTCCGATGTATTGCTGAAAAGGTGTTGCCGCATCTTCCGGTTCATGACACGGCACTGATGGGTAATATGGTGATGACGCACAAAGCGGTGAAGATGCGGGATAAGGTACATGAGTGTCCGGCCACTGGTCACCCATTGATGACGTTGGCGAACAAAATGGTCGTGAAGGATAGTAGTGGTGCCCCCGTAGGGGTCTTTGTCATGATCCTCCGCAATCCAGTGTAGATGGTAGGTGCCTATTACGGATATCAGATAAGGTTATATATTGAGTTCCCGCCTGCGAGGCATCACGGAAGGTCCCCTCGTTGATCGGTGAAAACTCATCTAAAGGCCGTGCTGGTCATTACGCACCAGGGAAATTAGCTCAGTCAGTAGAGCACGAGACTCTTAATCTCGGGGTCATGGGTTCGAGTCCCACATCGGGTGCCACTTCTAGCTCATGGGGGTACTTGCTGGTCCACTAAGTCACTCCACTCTGTTGCACCGCAAGTACAGAATGCGCGGGAGTGCTGGTTAGCTGTGGTTCTCGGGGTTGCGGATCCTGTATCTCATCTCTCCGAAAAGTAAAAAGACAGGCCTCTAGAGCCGGTGGAACACTGATATTCCAGTGGGGCCGTGCGACCATTGCCGCCGAGATTGAACCACATGGTGTCATCCCAACTGTTTGTCTCACCGGTATGATGGTCCATTCCAATTTAGATTAATAGACAAGATGTTAATAATTAAACAGTCACAAATTCAATATATACTATACTAGCGGGCTACTATTATAAGTTACTATGCATGTATAATAACTGGCACACGGTGTGGGATACGTCGCATAGTTCTTTGCGGCGCACTGAGCAAAGTCCCACCTGACTGTGGTCGAAAGGTTAATTAGTCACATGCGACATGCAGCGCAGAGGTTTGAGTCCACTTTTCAGTGTGGTCGGCAGATCCGCCGAGTCATCCACCAAGAATCACTATCAGCTCTACATTCTGTAGAATCACATTTGGGCCTGTCAGGCCCCTCCATGGAAAACTTCGTTAGGAAAGTCCCGTAAGAGAGTCATTCTATTAATTTAATTATTGCCCCTGGATGGCCGTCTGGGAGCTTCTAAAATTGATGTATCGCGGATGTCCTTCCAAGACTGCCCGCCGACGCAGGAGATCTCAATTCCGAATGGCATCGCTGCTATGTTGGCACCACAGTCGGTTAGCAGTTCTCCCCAAGTCTAGCACTGCGCTGGTCCAGCTGACGGGTCGGCTTCCACGCCGATGATGCTCTCGATCTTCGATTTTTTTCGTCCCTTTTATACTACTCGTGACGTCAGAGGCAGGCGCTTCAGCCAATCAGTGGGCGAGCAGTAGCCAATCAGCGTGCAGCCAGAAGTGGTGACGTGGCTATCACGTGGACGGCACATTCCCCATTCAGTAAATGCATACACGCGATTACGACGTCGGAGAAATATTTTGAAAATATTTTAATAGGAGTTTTAACGATAACTCGGCCATTTCTGGCCTGATTTTAAAATGGTAAAAAGTTCTGTAATCCTCGTTTTATTCCGGTCCTGATCGCTACCGAGAACAACGAGAATAGTATGATTTAAGAAAATCACAACTACCAACTCGGTACACTATAGGCATACACTCACTCCCACGTGTTGTCAGGGAAGCTCCGACGTGCGCGCATGCGCTCCACGCGTTCTTACGGACTTGGCCGTTTTTAACGAAAACCTCTCTCATAGGGCTTATATACGTGTACTATCCTACTCAGGGGGTGGGGAGGGGGTGAGAGGTGGGGGTGTTTGGAGCGTACCCATACCCAGTTTAGCTGGGATGGTCCATATCCGTCCGGTCGATCCGTGTTACAACCACAAACCAGTGATCACCCGACATCAAATGAAGCACATTTGCCCTCTGTATAAGCGACATTCCAACTAAAGTGGCATTGTCAAATTTGACCTAGGTAGCCTCGTTAGTGACACCACCGCCAATTGCTACATAAGACGATCGCGTGAAGCATATATAGCAACTATTGACATCAACTGAAACTCAAACAAAGCCTTATACAGAGTACTCAAATGCATCAATTGGCTTTTTAATGCATTGGCGGCAAATATACCTGATGTAGATGAAGACGAGCGTGAAAACCCTGATTCTGTCCTTAAAGACATTGTACCGGAATCGCTTAAGATGAAGGTTAGCTGTAGCCTAGCAACAATGGACATCCCTTTGTTAAGGTCCTCCAAAGACACTAAAAGAAACAATTATGGGTATAGGTTAGTAGAACTTTGCAAGAACCAAAGTATATCCATTGTTAATGGGAGGGTAGGGGCTGACAGAGAAGTGGGGGAAAACAACTTGTAATGGGGTTAGTGTTGTAGACTATTGTATTGTTTCACCTGGGATTTTCTCTTTAATAGATTCCTTTGAAATCCAAGACTTTAACGAAATGCTGTCGGATAAGCACAATCTTGTACATATGCTTTTAATTCTAATGCAAATAATACACATGAGCTCACAAACAAGACAGAAGAAAATGTAAGTGAGCCGAAAATGAGATGGAAAGAGACCAACAGATCAGAATATTTATCCCGTATAGAACCAGCACATGTCGAATCTATCCTCCAACGTCTAAACGCACTTGCTGGCTCGCCAGAAATAACAATTGGAAGCATTAATATCAATACTGAATACAGCTGGAGAGGCGGCAGAGTGTTGTGGGCGTAAAAGGAAGAAGAGAAAATGTCCAGCAAAGAATGATAAGCCATGGCTTAATCAAGATTGTAAAATAAAAAGAAAGGAATTTTACAAAGCAAAACGAGTATACTTTATAAGTAAAAAGTCCCACCTGACTGTGGTCGAAAGGTTAATTAGTCACATGCGACATGCAGCGCGGAGGGTTGAGTCCCCTTTTCAGTGTGGTCGGCAGATCCGTCGAGTCATCCACCAAGAATCACCATCAGGCCCCTCGCGGAAAACTTCGTTAGGAAAGTCCCGTAAGAGAGTTCTTCTAGTAATTTAATGGAATGTAATGGAAGCTCTGATGAATGATCAAAACAGGAAGAAAATGATATCTTTGTGTAAATTTATAGAAATAATTTTCAGATGTTTTAAATGATAATAATATTGATAAATCAACTCTCCAGGTAGGCGCTTTCCGGAAAGATTAGGCGATTCGATATATCCGTATGGATTCACTTCCGGATGAGTGAAACCACTCATTGGGATGTGAGTCCAGACGGATGTACAGGATCAACTTTTCCACGAGCGTTGGTTGTCGAGGGCCCAGTTGCACTAATAGCGCATTGGATAAGCGGTGTGTGTGCGTGTGTGCGTGCGTGCGTGCGTGCGTGCGTGCGTGTGCATACGTGTGCGTCGGTGAACAGTGAGGGAGTCTGAACATTTTGCATTAATAATAATAATAATAATAATAATAATAATAATAATAATAATAATAATAATAATAATAATGATAAAATAATTATAATGATTATAATCTACGGGAGGAATCCGAAACAAATAAAGAACAAAAACAAATTGCGAGCAAAAACTAGAAAAAAGAAATTAATAAGCAGTATAAATTATATTTTACGTCTTTTGTAAATAAACTTCGCAGCACCAAAGATCCCGATCCCGAAGCATATTGGGGCATAATAAATAAACCGCTCTCACAAACGCAGCAAAAGCAGCCGCAAATCCCGATGCAGTCTTTGGTAGAACATTTCAGAATGCTAAATCAAGCATCGGAAGACGATACTCAACTAGACTTCCCAGTTTTGGCCTCGTTAGAGATAAATGATTATTTAAATAAATCATTTAGCGAAAAAGAAATATCTACTGCTATTGCGCAACTGATAAACAACACAGCCAGCGGTACAGACCGAATAATAAATGAATTTCTCAAAGCTTCAACCGAAGGTACTTGTTTGCTTCAAATATACACAAAATTGTTTAATTTAATGTTATGTTCTGGCCATATACCAACCGAATGGACGAAAGGTATTATATTACCACTGTTCAAAAACAAAGGTTCGCTATTGGACCCCGAAAACTACCGATGTATTACGCTCTTGAGTTGTTTCTGTAAACTGTTTACAACAGTCATTAACAGCAGACTGACACATTCTGTAGAAATGTCAGGACTGTTAGGCGAAGAGCAAGCAGGCTTCCGGGCCGGCTACTCCACAATTGACCATGTATTTGCATTGAAAGCACTAATTGATATATATCTGTGGAGGAAGAAACGTTTATACTGTACATTTGTTGATTACAAAAAGGTCTTTGACACAGTTAACAGGTCATTTCTGTGGATGAGGCTTTTATTAAATAACATCAACGGTAAACTATTTACATTATTATTCAATCTATATAAAGGAGCTAAATTCTGTATTAAAGATACAATAAATAATACTATGTCTGATTTCTTTACCTGTGAAATAGGCGTACGACAGGGGGACAATTTGTCACCTCTGGTGTTCGCGATATTTCTTAATGCCCTCGAAAGTACAATTTCCATGAGTTACAAAGGACTTCAAAGTATATCAGAACTATCCAAATCAATGAACCCAAGTAAAACAGAATTATATTTGAAGCTTTTTATTTTACTCTATGCCGATGACACGATTTTATTAGCCTAGTCTCCACAGGAACTGCAATATGCACTGGATGCACTACACGACTATTGTCTCTCATGGAAGTGCTTTGTTAACGTTTCGAAAATGAAGGCTATGCTTTTTTCGAAAGGAAAAATAAGAAATTTACACTTGGTAACGAAGACGTGGAAATTGTACAGAATTACGTTTACTTAGGGATACAATTTGCATATAACGGGCGATTTACAATGACGATAAAGTAATTGTACGATAAGGCAAATAGGGCAATGTTCGCCCTAATTAAAAAAGGCACGAGCTCTCCATCTACCTGTCGATGTCCAGCTGGAACTCTTCGAGTCCTTAATTATGCCTATAATATTGTGTGGTTGTGAAGTCTGGGGCTGTGCAAACATCAGCATGGTAGAAAAGTTGCACTTACGTTTCTGTAAGATTATTCTCGGACTAAAGAGTTCCACACAGACTTCAATGGTATACGGAGAGGCCTGTCAGTATCAAAATTAATGTGAGGATAGTCACCTACTGGGCAAGGATAATTAATGGAAAGGAATCAAAAATCGCACATAGACGTTACAACTTAATGAGCCTAATGTATTAAAACGACGATTTTCAATGGCCATGGATATCCCATATTCGAAATTTATTAGACACTACGGGTCTTTCTAACGTTTGGGTTGAACAAAACCCAGGCGACCCGGATGAACTGAAACTCGTCATAAAGCAACAACTAACTGATCAGTTTGTACAAAAGTGGAGGGGCGAACTTTTCAATAGTAAAGGGTGTATAACTTATAGAAGATTTAAAGATGAATTCAAATTCGAAAATTATTTGATTTCACTCCGACAAATCTTTTCAAAAGTACTTTGCAAGTTTAGAACTTCCAATCATAAATTACCAGTTGAGGTTGGCAAATATGATCAAGTAAGACCCAGACATGAACGCATATGCACTCTCTGTAATGATAATGTAATGGGGGATGAATTCCATTACTTGTTCGAGAGTCCTGCCATAACTGGAGAGCGTAAACAACTCATAAAAAAGTTTTTTCGCCTGCACCTAAATACATTTAAAATGAAACAAGTGATGAATGATCAAAACAGGAAGAAAATGATATCATTGTGTAAATTCATAGAAATAATTTTCAGATGTTTTAAATGATAATAATATTGATAAATCAACTCTCCAGGTAGGCGCTTTCCGGAAAGATTAGGCTATTCGATATATCCGTATGGATTCACTTCCGGATGAGTGAAACCACTCATTGGGATGTGAGTCCAGACGATGTACAGGATCAACTTTCCCACGAGCGTTGGTTGTTGAGGGCCCAGTTGCACTAATAGCGCATTGGATAAGCGGTGTGTGTGTGCGTGCGTGTGTGTGTGTGCGTGCGTGCGTGCGTGCGTGCGTGCGTGCGTGCGTGCGTGCGTGCGTGCGTGCGTGCGTGCGTGCATGTGCATACGTGTGCGTGGGTGAACAGTGAGGGAGTCTGAACATTTTGCATTAATAATAATAATAATAATAATAATAATAATAATAATAATAATAAAATAATTATAATGATTATAATTTTATTTGTAAACTTACTGTTTATTGTTGTATTCGTATACTTCAAAAGAAGTTTATCAAAATAAAGAAAATTGAAATTGGCTCCAAACAGTGAGATAATCTATTCCCTGTGCTTTACACTTGTTACATGCTGCTAGCCCCCATGCCCCCCCCCCCCACACACACACCCCACAACCCCCCTCCACCGTGTCCGTACTAAGTATGCCGCTAGAGATGGAATACGCCGTCGATGTCGACTTCATAGAATGAGGAAAAGAAACACCGTGACGATCTTCTCCCGATAGCTGGAAGCAAACTAGAAATTGAGAATCTGTCTTTGTAATTCTTTGCTATTTAGGAAACATGCTGTTGAATATTTTCAAACTAATTTGACTGGGCGCAGCAACAACACCCAGTCAAATTAGTTTCGAAATATTAAACAGAACATGTATTAAATAGTAGGCATTCAATTCTTACAACAACTCATAGTCCATCTTCAATGGACCTTTCCAATTTTATCCTTCGATTATATGACGTCATAGACAACTAAGTGACGTGCATACTGACATCATAATCATTACGTCATAAATGAGATCAATTTGGCCCGTCTTTAACTCTTAGACGTCCAACACGTTGTAAGCCATAAGCAGCAACAACACCCAGTCAAATTAGTTTCAACATATTCAACAGCTTACTTGTGTAGTTTAAAAAAAAATAGTCATGGTGTTCAGAGATCGATCGATCCCACCACGAGCGAGGTGTGGGTGGAGCTTAGCTAAAGATGGGCGGGGCATAGCTAAAACAAGAAAGGTCCGTTAAACACCATGTGCCATATACAATTCACCTTGCCAGAGTATCCACCCATCATATGACGTCATAATCAACTACGTGATGTGTAGAATGACGTCATAATGAATGACGTCATGAATACCGTCGATAAGCACGTCACGAACGCATATTTGAAGATGGTCTATGCGTTGTTGTACAAATTGTATGTCTTTACTATTTAATAAATATTCTATTTTGAAACTAATTTGACTGGGTGCTTTGATGCCATAGGCAGCAAAGCACCCACTCAGATTAGTTACAAAATATTCAACAGCTTACCTGTTTAGTTTTCAGGAAATTGATAGTTTGGGCATTCGGGGATCGATCACTTCTAACGCGGCGAACTGTGGGTGGAGCTTAGCTAGAGATGGGCGGGGCATAGCTAAAAATGGAAAGATCATTCCACTATAAGTGAAGATGGCCCACCAACAATTGCGTAGTCGATGTTTGGCCCTGTTCTGAGAATGCCACTCGACACGCCTGCACAGAAGGCCTTAGAATTTATTGTACCCGGAAGCAACATCTACAATTCCCACACTAACCTGCTTAATGTGCTACATACCAAGCTGAAAGAGCCACGGCTGTGCCAATGGTAATATGGTTATTTGGCGCACGGTAACTTTGATTGTATCGGCAAATTACGGTGATCTGGGAATTAATACCGTACTGGGCGTCATCGTTGGAGAAATAACAGTTATTACAAAACAATTATTGAATTATAAAACAGACACTCACTCGACTAACACCTCATTCCAAACACCTGATAACACAGGTTAATGGGTCAGTACTGGGTCAATACCGGGCCATTGGCCCAGTACCGGCCAACTAAACTGCGTTATCAAGGACACGATGACCATCACACTACAGAACACGTATCTGATAAGGAACAGCCAGAGGCCAACCTCTCCCTTCCATACCTGCTTAAGGTTCGAAGGATCGATTGTAGATCTGTGGCGTTAAAGCCAGTCCGCATTTCGATGTGATAGATTAGTTTTGATGGCGATTCGGTTCCGTTAAGATCTCTATTCTAGAAACCATTACTCGCCTCGCATTCTTGACCGTGTAAAATCTGATTTTTTATCGCTTCATCCTAGAATTGTCGGCATGTTACTTTTTAAGGAATTCGTAGAAAATATTGATGTGAATTTTGAAAAGGAATCCAATATTGTGATTTAAAAAGAAGAACATCTTAGATATAGGGGCTGAATATTTTAAAAGCAACTTTGCTTTAATGCTGTTTGTGTCTGATGCTCTGGTAGAAAAAAATAACAACAATACGGTAAGTTAACCGCACGCACGCAAGCACTCGCACACTGACGCACTCACGCACGCATGTACGCGCGCACGCACGCGTTTTATTCGGTGAGTGAATTTAATGATAAAACCTTTCTTGGAGCTTATTAGTCTGGGAATTCAGTACTTTAAATGAGTCAGATTAGCAGAAGTCCATTAACTGGTATCTTCTTCTTCTTTTCGTTCGCCGATCACACAGCCAGTCATAGAAGTGCCTATCGACATGATCATAAGCGTTAAGTGCGTGGATCCACGGTTTATTAGAGTGCGCCGTGCGGCCTGGAACCTCCGTCTTCAGCACTCGAGGTTTCTGTTAGGGTTACCCCACCCTTACCTCCTTTAGTCGACTCTTACGACACGCAGAGGATACGGAAGGTGTATTCTAAGCCCCACCTACAGGGCAGATTAACTGGTATTATACAGTACAGCTCAGAAAAAACTTATGATGTTTACAAAAAATATATATAACGTACTGTTGAATATTTTGATCATAATTGGATTGGAATTGTCTTTCAATCCAATTATGTTCAAAACATTCAACAGAACATTTCTCACATCGTGTTCAAAATTGTAATAACGAACATGTTTTTGGAAACGCGTTAACTTACGCTACTGTTTCCGGCGTTTCTGGTATAGGCAATGAAAATTTGTGATATTTTTTCTGGGAATTTTGTGATTGCGTCAAATGGCAAATCATAAATATTAAGCTTATTATGAGACCATAACTGCCAATGTTCATACAATCAAAATAATTTTATTGAAAATTGTTGCTAATTAATTCGATCGAATTATTTATCTTATTTTCAAATTTCATTTGCTCAAGGTTTACGCGAATGCGCTGCTCGTCCTCACTTGCCCAGCTCGACAGGAAAACTGTTCCTAGGGTTATTATGATGTGATACTATTGCCACTGCGGTCAATACAGCAACGCTGTATGTTCATATTTAATACGCTAAGGGTGACGATGATGGTGGCGGTGGCGATTGTGATGATGATGATGATGATGATGATGATGATGATGATGATGGTGGTGGTGGTGGTAGTGGTTGTGGTGGTGATAGTGGTGCTGGTGGCGGGCGATGTTGCTGCTGCTGCTGCTGCTGATGATGATGATGATGATGATGATGATCATGATGATGATGACGCAGCGACTACTTCTGATGGTGATGATGGTGATGGTGATGGTGGTGGTGGTGGTGATGGTGATGATGGTGGTGGTGGTGGTGGTGGTGGTGGTGGTGATGGTGGTGGTGGTGGTGGTGGTGTTGGTGGCTGGCGATGTTGCTGCTGCTGCTGCTGATGATGATGATGATGATGATGATGATGATGATAATGAGTGACTCATGGCTGGAATTTCCAGTCTAGAAGACGAAGGAGTCGGGTTTTTTCACCATCTCCACTGTGATTTTTGCGAGAATTCCTAGCGACTCTAGTTTCAGCTTTAGAGGTTTTAGATCCGGGTTTGAGGTCAGATCGCTAAATGCTTAAGTTGTTGTTATGGTGCACGTCTATTGAGTGATTGCCATCTGTTGACACTCAGTAGTGAAAATTCTGACATGCTTTCTGACGGGCCGTATTCTCTGACATTCTAGGAACATCGTCTTTCTACTACCATCACAAATAGTCGAACCGCGTTGCAGTCTGTAGAGTGTCGAATTTAAGATTAGGCTGTGTGGGCAGCTGTGATGGTTCGCATTAGAAACCTCGAGTTTGTCGAAGAGGGCGGTTGGAACTACCCAGCTGTGACAGTGGCATACGATAATAGAGGAATCAAATCTGTCAGTCAAGTATATGACGTAGTATATGACGTCATAATGAATTACGTCACATGTAGGCTGACATCACAATCAGCTAACTTATGAATGACGTAGCTAAGTCCGCCAGGACCTTTTAAAAGTCAGTCAGTTGTACGAATTGTATGTCATTCCTATTTAATAAACATTTTGTTGAATATTTTGAAACTAATTTAACTAGGCAACAGTGCCAAGTCATATTGGTTTCAAAATATTCAACAAAATAACCCTGGCTCGGCAGCAACAGTGCCCAGTCAAAATATTCAACAAAATGTTTATTAAATAGGAATGCCATAGGCAGCAACAACATCCAGTCAAATCGGTTTCAAAATATTCAACAGCTTATCTGCAGTTTTCAGGAAATTAAGATTCAATGAGTTCCGGGTTCGATCGATCTCAACACGCGCAAAGCGTGGACAGCTCTTAGCTAGAGATGGGCGGGGCATATCTAAAAGTGGATTTATTTATTGAGCCATGTGCCTATGTAACATCGCGTAGTTGCATTACGCTATTCATTATGACATTCATGGGAATTTTAATGTCTCCAAGCACTCACAGCTTCCAGAAGGACGGGAAACCTGTCACACAACGATTTGCAATGTCATTTGAAATGCAGAGAAGAGCGATCAAAAGAGTGTTGTTTATCACTCAGAACGCCGGAAATAACTTCTTATGTAATCTAATTTTACACATCGATATCTTGGGCTGGAGATTCTCTCCCAATACCTCCCCAAGAGGAAAACTTACGCACATCTTGTCACCCCCACCATCACATCCAAACATTTCAAATGTCAGTCGCGCGCGACTGCCTTTGGCATATTAGACAAAGTCAGAAGTTGTACGTACGCGTTTGATTAAATATTCCTGGGATGTAATTCTCGGTGAAATTGGATAATCCTGCCGGTCAACAGAGAACTTAAAGAATAGTAACAATGAACGGGTTGTTTACCGCCAAATTGTATGGCGAGTGGCGCGACTTAGGCCTAAGGATAAAATACTGCACCATTTGACCTGATACCATGTTTGCCTCTACCAACAGAACAAGTTTCTACTTGAACACGAATTGTGTCTTCTCGTTGTCTTCGAATTACGCACTAATACGAGTCCGCTTCGACACTAATCAGTGGGCGGAGCTCAGTTTGAGACGAATGCCTTCTATTCATCTTACTATGCATGAAGTATGAATCTAGAAGTCCAAGTATCGATCGGTGCGGCCAGCAATCCCAGTATAAAAGAATTTTTTCCAGGAATGGTTCTGGTTGCCTTTTGGACGATAGAATAGACTTGACTTTATACACGAGGTTTGGTCATTGAGGGGATTGTATTAGGCTTGGTAATGGCTTAGCAATGTAATCACTCGCTGCGGAAGACGTGAAAGACCTCTCTCATTTCTAAGACATCAAGTAGTTAGGCATTATCTGAATTCGTTTTAACAGATCTGAATGCACAATGGACCGTTCCTGTTTTAGCTATGCCCCGCCCATCTCTAGCTAGGCTCCACCCATACCTCGCTCGTGTTGAG
>CM067359.1:71872642-71937642 GCA_034401795.1 Chaetoderma sp. LZ-2023a | reverse complement strand
TTTCGATGCTCTATTCAGCTTTGTTATGTATTCTTCTCTGGCCTATACAGATTTAGATATTCTGTATGTTATACATTTCGATGTTCTATTCAGCTTTGTTATGTATTCTTCTCTGGCCTATACAGATTTAGATATTCTGTATGTTATACATTTCGATCATCTATTCAGCTTTGTTAGGTATTCTTCTCTGGCCTATACAGATGTAGATATTCTGTATGTTATACATTTCGATCATCTATTCAGCTTTGTTATGTATTCTTCTCTGGCCTATACAGATTTAGATATTCTGTATGTTATACATTTCGATGCTCTATTCAGCTTTGTTATGTATTCTTCTCTGGCCTATACAGATGTAGATATTCTGTATGTCATACATTTCGATCATCTATTCAGCTTTGTTATGTATTCTTCTCTGGCCTATACAGATTTAGATATTCTGTATGTTATACATTTCGATCATCTATTCAGCTTTGTTAGGTATTCTTCTCTGGCCTCTACAGATGTAGATATTCTGTATGTTATACATTTCGATCATCTATTCAGCTTTGTTATGTATTCTTCTCTGGCCTATACAGATGTAGATATTCTGTATGTTATACATTTCGATGCTCTATTCAGCTTTGTTATGTATTCTTCTCTGGCCTATACAGATGTAGATATTCTGTATGTTATACATTTCGATGCTCTATTCAGCTTTGTTATGTATTCTTCTCTGGCCTATACAGATTTAGATATTCTGTATGTTATACATTTCGATCATCTATTCAGCTTTGTTAGGTATTCTTCTCTGGCCTATACAGATGTAGATATTCTGTATGTAATACATTTCGATCATCTATTCAGCTTTGTTATGTATTCTTCTCTGGCCTATACAGATGTAGATATTCTGTATGTTATACATTTCGATGCTCTATTCAGCTTTGTTATGTATTCTTCTCTGGCCTATACAGATGTAGATATTCTGTATGTTATACATTTCGATGCTCTATTCAGCTTTGTTATGTATTCTTCTCTGGCCTATACAGATGTAGATATTCTGTATGTTATACATTTCGATGCTCTATTCAGCTTTGTTATGTATTCTTCTCTGGCCTATGCAGATGTAGATATTCTGTATGTTATACATTTCGATCATCTATTCAGCTTTCAACCCATTTTTTGATGTATTGGTCTATTAATCTTTGCTTTATTTGTTTCATAATTTTCAGTTTATTTGTAATTTTTTGTGCTGTCCATACGTAACCAAATCCTGTGTTATTTAAACTAGTTTCAATAGTTTTAACCCATGTATAGTGAACGCCTTCTTCCGTGTAGAGTTTATACATGTAGCTATACAGTTTAGAGGAGATTTTGTTTTCGATACCCATCACGATGGAGGCCCAAAAACACAACATTTTTACTTTAATAGTGACCTCAATAGGGTATCTTCCTAAGTCACAATATACCCCGATTGTTGTGGTAGTCTTCTTTACATCTAATATATGCTTTAAGAAGTCACAATGCAGTTGTTCCAGAATTTGGTAGTTTTCATAGCTCCATATTTCGCTATCATAGACTGCTATTTGGTTTAAACGTGATTTATTTTGTTCAGATGGAAGCACGATAAGACTTAGAGTCGTATGCCCGTGTCTCCCATACACATACAGAATATACAAAACTTTTTTACAACAAAATGGCGGCAAATCATAATAGTTTAATTAATTGTAGTCTATTAGTGTGCATAAGTGTGTGGATGTTGAGTGTGAGGTGGGGGAGAGTAGGAAGAAAGACAGAGATAGAGAGAGAGAGAGGGGGAAAGGAGGGGAGAGAGGGTGAGAGATAGAGAGAGTGAGGATAGACTCATATTTGTAAAATTGTGGCATCGAAAAGCTTCAATTGGCAGTTTATTGGTAGGTCCAGATTAACTATGCGACGATACAGTCCATACATTGCTTTTTTACTTTGTTCTTTTAAATATTGTATTGTGTTAATGAATCTACAGTTTCTTGTAAAATTTATACCTAAGTATTTGTAGCTTTCAATTAGTTCCAAATAACGCCCGCCTATTGTAAATTGTTCTGGTTCTTTGGTTCTTCGGCCGAATATCATTATTTTGGTTTTATCTATGTTTATTCTTAAATTCCACAAAGCGCAGTATTTATAATACTCGTTTAGTATTAATTGGAGATCCGTCTTCTGCTCAGCCAAAATCACCGTATCATCAGCATATAATAGTGCTAAGATTTTCATATATACCGTTAAATTTTCTGTAATTTTAGCTCCATTGCACTGTTGGGTTTCAAGATACTACGTTAGATCCTTAGGGTATAGGTTAAAAAGGATTGGAGATAAATTTCCACCCTGACACACTCCCCATTTACACATAAGGTCGGGAGAGAGTTCTCCATTAAGTATTATTTTGGATTTTATATTTTCATACATGTTTTTCACGCCTGCTAGTACTTTCCCATTAATATTTTGTTGTATTAGCTTATCCCATAATGCCTCTCTCCAAATTGTGTCAAACGCCTTTTCTAAATCAATAAATGCTTGACTGCACATGGTTCTCCTGTACTGACAGGGAGCAGTGAACACTGTTGAATGAGCGGATTTTGCGATAAATTATAATTCTACACATTTTTATATATCCATATGAGTACTTGATACACATTGACTTGTAGACCCGTCATATTTGCAAGTCCCAGTATCTTCTTTAACCACATTGCAATGTCATCAAAGAGCCCGTTGTTAACCGTTGTTACGACTTAGTAACTTGGTAGATGTTGATGACACAAGTTATAATGCTTCAGATAGAAAAGTTTAATCTACACTTATAGAACTAATTTCTATATTCTATCCATATCAAACTTTTAATAAACAAGTTATTCAAAGACAGGCCTTTACTTATTAATAACACTTAGCTGAATGCTAGGCACATGCTCAGTTAATATTATTATTAGAGTTTCTACATAATTGAATAACAATAACATTTATTAATGGTTAATTGACAGTTGTTTAGATCCATGCTCTGCTAAAACTACTATCATAGATTCTACAGAATCAAACGACAATGACACTTATTAATGGTTAATTGAAAGCTGTTTAGAAACATGCACTGCTAAGGCCATCAGCGTTACCATTCGCTTTACCCTTACGATGCATTACACCAAAGTTGTATTGCTGTACAGCTAAGCTCCAGCGAAGGAGTCGTTGGTTTTTGCCCTTCATTTGTTGTAGCCATTTAAGTGGCTGATGATCAGTTGGACAAAGAACTTAACGCCGTATAGGTACTGATACAACTTTTGTATTGCCCAGACAATGGCGAGACATTCCTTTTCAATAGCTGCATAGGAAGTTTTTCTCGGCTGCAGCTTTCTGCTGATAAATGTTACAGCACGATCGTCAACATTGTCATTCACCTGGCTCAATACCGCAGCAATACCGCAATCACTAGCATCGGCTTGGAGGTAAAATGATTTGCTGAAGTCAGGGTTGACAAGCACTGGTGCCTGCGTTAGCACATGCTTTAAAGCTGTAAATGCCTCTTCACAAGCATCAGTCCAAATTACCTTAGTTTGATTACCCTTCTTGGTAAGGTCAGTCAGTGATGCAGCAACATTTGGGATGAACTTATTATAATACGCCACTAGACCCAGGAAAGATCTCACATCTCTCTTTGTTTCTGGTCTTGGGTATAGACGTACAGCCTCAACTTTCTCAGGCAATGGATTAATTGCACCTCCACCGACAATATGTCCAACAAGTGCTACCTTTTTGGAACCAATAAGACATTTGCTTCGGCGAATTGTCAGGTTAGCACGCTTTATGCGCTCAAACACATCTTACAGATGGTCCAGATGCATCTCCCAAGATTCACTAAAAACTGATATATCATCAAAATATGCATCAGCATACTCATCTGCTCCATCTAGGATCTTGTCCATCAGCCTCATGAATGTGGCTGGCGCTGATCTCATTCCAAATCGCATGACCAGGAATTCGAACAGGCCAAATGGACTAATCAATGCTGACTTTGGTCTGGTACGTTCACTCAATGGAATCTGCCAGTAACCTTTAGTCAGATCCAGACATGATATGAAGTTAGCTCGATGCTTCTTCTCAAGAATCTGGTCAACCCTTGGCATGGGATAGGGGTAGAAAACTGAGCAACTGTTCAAACGCCTGTAATCCACACAGAAGCGCACAGACCTCTCCTTTTTCTTCTCTACAAGAACAATTAGAGAAAGGCAGACTTGGAAGGCTGGATGATGCCCATCTCCAGCATCTTATCAATTTCAGTCTTGACAGTCTGTTTCAGTGCCTCAGGCAAACGATATGGCTTCTGTCCTAATGGAGTCTCATCAGTAAGCTCAAAGTCATGTTCAATTAGATGAGTTCCTCCTGGATGACTAGTGAAGGTACCTGAATATTCTTTCAATAACCTTTCCACTTGGACCTTCTTATCAGGGCTACGGGCTGACTCAATCTGTACATTTTTCCAGGTCTCTTCGGCCTCACATTGGGAATAAGGAAGGTTCAACTCCACTGGATCCTGATCATCAATATTTGACATGAATGCTGTCTCATCACGTGACAACCATTTTCTTAACATATTTACATGATACGTCTGTACTCTCCGACGTCTTCCTACCTCGACTGCATAATCCACAGGACTCACCTTCCGGATTATCTTGTATGGGCCTTGCCACTGGGCCAACAGTCTATTAGACGATGGGGGCAACAAAACAAGGACTGGGTCACCTGGTCCGAATACCTTTACCATGGAAGCCTTGTCATACCATGCCTTCTGCTTTGACGGTGCAGTCACCATTCTCTGCTGAGTTATCTCAGTCATATCATGGAGCCGATTCCGCATTTCCATAACATACTGAATAACTGATTCATTCTTTGGTGTATCGCCTGCAAAATATCAAGGGGACCACGTACATGACGCCCATACATCAGTTCAAATGGAGAAAATTCAGTCGCAGCCTGTGGAACGTCTCTGTATGCAAAGAGCGGATAAGATAAATACTTATCCCATGAATCTGGCTCTCCATGTACAAATTTCCTTAACATACATTTGAGGGTTCATTGAACCTTTCAACTAATCCATTACATTGAGGCCTATATTGACTGGTTCTCAACTTCTTGACACCTAGAATCCTGCAGAACTCATGAATTAGCTCTGATGTAAAATTACTCCCTTGATCTGACAACAGTTCTGCTGGAACACTAAAGATTGCCATTAACTCCTCAGCAATGCGCTCGGATTCACTGCTTGGAATAGCAACTGCTTCTGGATATCTCGTTGCAAAGTCACAAAACACCAATATGAAGCGATTCTTTCTCTTCGCCATTGGGAGACGACCAACAATGTTAATCACCACTTTACTAAATGGTTCAGCCACAGCTGGAATTGGCACCAATGGGGCTTTATCCAATGATCTCATTTTAGCTCTCCTCTGGCAAACTTCAAAGTGCGGCAATACATCGCAATATCTTTAAAAATCCCTGGCCAGTAGTACGATTTCATAATACGCTTCTTTGTCTTCTCTATACCCATATGCCCTGCTAATGGTATGTCATGAGCAATATGAATTAAAGCACGACGACACACCTTGAGAACCACCAACTGATGTACAACGTTCTCCTCAGATTCAGTTCTGTCACTACCATCCACCTTCGAAGGACTCCACTTCCTGTATAGAATGCCTTTCTCCTGATAAAAGCAAACTCTTTCCCAGTTTGCCGCATCAACTTCAACTGCACTCGCGCATACTTTGTCTAGTGTGTGGTCAGCTTGTTGAAGTGTTATGATGTCATCTGGCCCTAGATCACAGATTTGCATCTCTGTTAATTGCTGCAATTTGTCATCATCGCAAGTCTTGTCAGCCTGACACTCAGCTTCTTTATTTAACTAAGCTTTCATTTCTCTTGACACTGACTGGCTTGATATGTCTTGCTTGTCAGCCGATCGCTCAATACTATCTTCCAATTCTAATGAATGTGACCTCGCAGGTACCTCTTTAGCGCCACCGCTGCTAGACACCTGTATACCTAGTGGATATGACAACTTTGCTTTCTCACACCCACTGTCTTGCCAACTGGAACTTAAATCATCACTTAAACTGCTCACAGGCTTTGCCTTCACACCTGTTATTCTTATAGCATCTTCTACTCTGGCTTTCTCTGACTGTTGTGCTCTATGCTGCTGTCTAGTGGTACTTGGTAAGCACTCATATCACCGGCAAGATCATTACCAAGCAGCACATCTTCAGGTAGCGAGTCAAGGACACCAACACAAAAATTACCATTGCCATAAGAGGACTCAAGATGAACCCTAGCAAGTGGAACTTTACGTGTCGATCCATCTGCCAACCTAATACTACACTGCTCAGCTATGTAGGCATTTTCTGGGACAAGTACCGCCTTTACAAGGGTCTGCGTGCACCCTGTATCGCGCAGCATCTCGCCACTCTGTCCATTAACCATCCCAACTTATCTGTAGGAACTAATGTTTCTAGGACTTACACTCCTAGCACGGCGATTCCATTCATGCTCATGACACAAAAATCCTGTTTTTCCAGATGCCCTCACTTTGCAGTCAACTGCTAAGTGACCTCATTGGTGACATCTGAAACAGCGACGTGCCTCATCTCGTCCAGGATTCCGTGGTTCATGCATTGGTTTCTTGCCATCGATCTTACTCGCCAATGTTGACTGTCCAGAGGGAACAGGCTTCTTTTCACCATATCGCCGTTCACTTCTACCATGTACAGCCAAGTACTGATCTGCTAGTGAACACAGTTCTTTGACTGTTTTTGGCTGCCTTTCCTTAAGCCAAACTTGCATCTTTTTAAAAGAACTCTCAACTAGCTGCTCTAGAAGCATGAGCTCTTTCAGCTTTTCATAATTCTTTTCCATATCAGTGGCCTCCACCCACCGATCAAAGAATCCACTAAGTCGTACTGAGCATTCTGTAAAAGTTTCATCACTGCTTTGCCTAGTAACTCTAAGTCTCTGCCTGTAGGCTTCTGCAGTCAGTTCATAGCGACGAAGTATAGCTTGTCTGACTTTCTTATAGTCCAAGCTATCTTCAAGGGACATTCGTGCATATGCCTCTTGTGCTTTACCTGCCAGGAGTGGTGCCAAACGTGTTGCCCACATTTCCTCAGGCCAACAATGCACAATTGCTAATTTCCCAAAGGTGCGGAGATACACATCAATATTATCGCCTTCTCTATAATTCGGTACATTTGGTCCACGCTGGTCAGTTCCACTTCTATCATTAACGCCTGAGTCTGGAGAAGTTGCCTAGATTCTTATTTTCTCCCTCTCAACCTCTAGTTTCTGACGTGCAATACTCGCGTTTAACTCAGCCAGCCTCATTTCATGTGCACGCTGCTCTTGGTCATGTTTCATTCTCATTTCTTCTTGTGTGATAACAAGCCGCATCATTGCCTCACTCCTGTTAGAGTTTCCACCATGCACCACTAACAACAGTGTCTCTGCAGCATTTTCTGACATGTTTGCTTGACCTCTGTTAAATAGACCAGTAGCATCATGACCAACTGTGGGTGTGTCCACGTTACCGGGTATTGGACTCTGGGACATAGATCTCGACATATTAGTGTTTCTAATTTGAGAGAAATCAAGGTTAGGTTTAGATTACTAATTCAGTATCTAATGGTGCTATCAACCAGTATTGCTCTAGGAAAGTCATTAGTATTGAGGTAGCATATATTAGTATTAAAGAATTTAGATTAAGGGCATGCAAGAGCATCTGGTTAATCAAGAAGATAACAAAATAAGTTGGAAAATCTGATTATATCTTTAAAACAAACTAGTAAATTTAAAAATCATTGAATTTTTGATGGAAATGGTGGATTTATATCAATGTTGGATATTGCGAAAGTGTGCAATGTATATGCGTTGCTGACACAGGGACGTAGGAACGTATTTTTACCAGGCGGTGGGGGTTGGGTGCTAAACTATGGGTCTGGTCAACACCTATAGGTGACGCTATGGAGATACACTATCGGAGAGGAAAAACTTGGGCGAACCATTCCACCACCCACACCACCCATGTTCCTACACATATGTGATAAATTATCAATATGTTTTAATCTAATTTTATAACGATGTAGGCCTAGGCACAGCCTTTGAATTGATGTCACAAAAACACGAAGTAAATTTAGGCGTATGCCTATATAGAAACAGGTAGGGGCCTATATATTTGTTTCATAGTTTTTGTGACAAAAATTCAAAGGGTTGTGGCTGAGGCTATAACGTGACACAAGAATTGACAATTTATAACATCAAACTTTAACCCTTTGACACTCTAGCCGGTCAAACAACTGATTCTGCAATGGTCTTGTGAAATAGCAAATGTCGATTTGCAGAGCAAGAGACGAGCATTTTTGAAAATTGACCACTGGAATAACTGGCTCGGTAGCGGACAATAGAGGCTGTCATTCCAGTGAGAGATTTTTTTTCTCAAAAATAACCTCTTTGTCTGCATATGAACATTTCCTATGACAAAATGGAAATTTTCTTGGACAAATTTGAGGATTACAATTATAGGATTAATACGCGCTTATCAATGACAATTTTAGGGATATTTTGTAAACTATATAATCTATCGGTGAGGATGGTGGCATGGTATCTTGTCTAGATACGTGCATGCGTGGAACATAGATCTTAAACTATAAATTTTGACATGAGTTACGCATGCGAATGTGCAAATAACAGGTTGATTTGCTGAAATGATGCACAATATGCCTGTAATAATTTACTAATTATGTTCATTCAAACGAGTATTTAAACTAAGAAAAATTTCATATTCGGTAGATTTATTAGCGGCCCTATCGCATCGATCAATCTGGAGTGCTCGCCTACACAAAATTAATACAATCAATAATAGTTGTTGCTTTGTTAACTAATATTGTTTATTAGTCATCATTAGCCTATAGCAACAGATGCCCCATGTAATTGGTGTAGCAAATATAATGAGGAGTATATGGCAGTCTTAGCAGAATGGCAGGCGCTACTAAACAAAAACAAAGACTCCAATGGTGTCCTGATATGCGGCGATTTAAATGCATCATTGCATTCAGAATATCCAGATGCAAGATACAAGCTGTTAAAAGATTTCTGCACCAAGAACGAGTTAGAATTAGTTCTAAATTATCCAATTGGAAAAACCTTTGAATGTGCAAATGGATCTTCCCAGAATGACTATATCATTGCATCAAACATAGGTCTCATAGAACACGTTGATATATATAACAGCTGTCGTTACAGTTGAAGAAAGCTTCACTAGTAACAGTGTGCTGGAACTGATACAAGAAAGAAGGCTCTAGTGCGGAAAAGATGATCTGGTTCGATATAAGGAACATCTGGAACGTATGTTGCATCAAAAAGATCTCTGCTCATCAAACAAATCCGTAGACGAACTTAGCAATACTGTCATCAGGTTTATGAAGGCCAGTACTAAAGGGGCACTCCCAGAGAGGAAACCAATGATTTCAAAGACGGGTCGACCCTGGAAGTATAAATTTGCAGAAACATCAAACTGATCCAAAACCTTGTATCACCAATGGGTTCCTGCATGTAGTCCTTCAAACCCAAAGCATCCATCAAAGATCAAATTAAGAGACGCTAAAAAGGATTATCGTAGAGAGCAACGGCAGGCTGTAACAAGAGCAGAGCACGACACGACAAATAAGATCATGCATGCACTAGCCTCATACCAGTAAATGTCTGCATAGCTAATATGAGCTCAGAGGAAACCTCATCACAGAAAATTCTGTCAACAGAAGCATTGCATGGGAATGATTCATGGAGACGATATAATGGAAGGATGGGCAACTTAGGATGGGCAACTTACTTTGAAGAGCTAGGATCAACAAAAGAAAGCCGCACATTTAATAAGGCATATAAATATCAGGTGGATGATGATATAACTATCATTAAATCTGTCTGGTGATGATCGTTCCAGCCCAAATCCCTTCATGTGGGAGGATGCTAACAGTGTCGTGAATGAGTTACACCTGAAAATGGTCTCCAATTCTGATGGACTCTCATCAGAGCACCTAAAACATGGCGGTGTCTTATTAATCCACACTCTTCTGATACTGTATAATAAGATCATCGATGAAGGCATATATCCAGATGCATTTAAAACTGGTCTGATTACTTCAATCCATAAGAAGGTAGGAAAGTGTGTGTGATGATCACAAGATAATTACCGGAAAATCACAATGATATCCATAATGGGAAACGTCTTTGGGAAGCTTTACCTTGCACATATTGCACGATTGCTTTCAGAAAGCCAAATTAATCTACACTGTGGTTTCAAACCTGGAAAATCACCATCAGTTTCAGCAGTACTAATGAGTGAAGTTATAACGGAATGCAGAGAAAGTAAAGTGCCCTGCTATATAGGCGTTATGTATACTCAGAAGACCTTTACGTTATCTGGCATTCTTCATTATTACACTGTCTCTACCTTCTCGGTATAACAGGGAAGTTATGGTTGATTGCGAATGAAATGTACAGAAACATGTCAGCACAAGTCAAATGGGAGGGACATGGAAGTAGAACGTTTATAGTCAAACAAAAGGTGGTGTCACGTCTCCTGTTTTTCATAAATCATATGAGGATCCGGTACCGAAACTACTTGAGCAAACAAGCCACTGGTCTGCTAATTGGTTCTATGTATCTGGGCTCAATAACATTTTGTGATGATAAGTAGACCTCGGTATTCGTATAAAAATCCGTATTCGAATATTCGTATAATTATACGAACGAATATTCGAATTATTCGAATATTTCAGACGACTGACGTGACTGAACAATAGAAACTAAACATCGAGGTTAATGGTATAAAAAGACGGGGAATTTTTGCTAGAGAAAAGTATGACTGGCTCTGTGGCAGACAATGATTTCTTATTCATAATAACATGTTACGCAAGAGCTGAATTGCGAGAACAGGCAGAATATAATAATACTACAAAAAGCAGTAACAGGTATAATTAATATTCCATTGAACAGGAGAGTTAATATGAGGTTACTGAGTCTAATTGTATCCATATATGATGGCTGGTTAAATAATATAATATTCCATTGAAACAACTTCAAACAAGAGAGCTGATATAAGACACACAGAATGCAGGCTCAATTTGAAACACACCTACTGGGGATGTGCATAACGCACATTGCCCTTAATCAGCCGAGGGCTGACCGGCTGACCTATACACTGCCCATAATAGGCTACATTCCATTGCGGGATATCTGTGGTGTTCGAATGTAAAATATCAAATGTTCTGGTTCAGAAAGTGCAGCATGCGCACCGATTGTGGCTTCAGACTGCTGCGCTTATCCGTTACAGTCAGTCCAGCCCTCGAAAAGGCACGCTCTGATGATACACTGGTGGCTGGAATTCCGAGGTATGCTTTTGCAAGTTGGGCTACATATGGATGTTTGTTCTCGTGTTCCTTCCACCACACACTCGGATTCTCATCCAATCCAATGCCTTCCTCATTAAGATACGCCTCAAGCGCTTTTTTGCCCGTTATTGCTTGTGCTTGTGTCTTGGCAACTTTAGGCCTAGTACCATAACAGCCAAATGATGATGAGCCGAATAGGGTTTCAAGGCGTTTTGCTTTTTCTTGATTTGATGGCTCGGTCGTGATTGTTACATCGTTACTATCGTCCCTATCATTTGCCGTGTGTTCAAGTATAGAATCCAATTCCGTCCGTACTAATTTGTACGCTTTTCGTCGGTGCTCTTCTGTGAGAAAGGGAAGGTCCTTCATCCGTGGATCTAGTACTGCAGATACTTGTAGCACTTGTAATATATTATCATCGTCGAGCCTCTTCTCAATATACTCACAGAACAGTTTCTTGAAGTTTTGGATAAACGATTCATCAGCATGTTGTGCTTTCATTACATACGTTAGTAAGTTCATGACGATTGCGTAGATTGAAGAACTACTAACGCTCAGTTCGCTGCTCAACTGTTTTGAAATAGCATGCAATTTCTCTAGAGGAGCACAGAGAAGTGATGCTGCATGCCAGAATTCAGCACTTGGTACAAGATCCCGCGTTTCCTTCGTTTTACTGTCCATTAGGACGTTGCTCACTGGACTCTTCATTATGATCAACATTTCGAGCATTTCAAACGTACTGCCTCATCGTGTTGGACATTCCTGTTTCAGCTTCCTGTACGATATGTCCTGCTTTGTGGCTTCTGCTTGGAGGTTGGCAACATGTAGAGGAGAATGATGAAAGTGGGTTACAATCTTCCTCGCCTCCTTGAGAATAGTTGTGGCTGTTTCATCACTCAATGCTTTCAGAATAGCACATTGCAGTATGTGGTCGAAACAACTCAAGTCTAGTCGGAATTCCATCTCAGACGTCGCTTTCTTTATGTTAGCTCCGCTGCCTCTGACAATAGCCACCGTTTGTATTGGGATATCCCACTCATCCGTAGTTGCTCGGAGATGATGAATCAAATTTTCTGCCGTGTGGGACCCTGAACATGGCTTTATCTATTATAATAATAATAATAATAATAATAATAATAATAATAATAATAAAAAATCAGTTAAAACATGCATGAGTGACCACATGTCTTTTGCAGCCACAAGATGGAAGCTCTTTAAGACGGGTAGTTGTAAGTCTTAAAGAACCGCCATCGTGTGGCCTCAAGAGGCCTATCCTATGGTAAATGACTTGGATTAAGAGACCATCTGTCTTTAGTGACCACTTATTGGTGCTCCGTAAGGTGGTCCCTTAAGACAGGCTTGATTAAATATAATAATAGGCCTAATGCATGTCAGTGTGTTCATACGTGCTTGCGTGCCCGCGCAGCGCTTTCTAAAAAATTATTCATCCGATCTGGCTAAATCTTTAACACAATAGAGGATGTTGCTATGAAAGAGGATTCAGCTGTGGATTCAGTCGTGATCTGGATTTAAAAAAAATCAACTCGGACAGGATTAAAACTGGTCAATTAATATATTAAAAACTGCCCATCCGATTTGGCACACATTTTAACACAAGACTGCAGGTTACTAACTTACTATACATTGGGTTAAGCGCAATGTGGGTTCAGTCAGACGTAGGCATAAAAGGAAAATCCGAAAAAATCAGGAAAAATGGGAAATCAACAAAAAATACATGACAAAAATGCCTATGAGAAAGGAGAGGGTCTGCAATCTCTGATCTCTCTTGTTACTGCATCATCATCATCATCATCATCATCATCATCATCATATTATTATTATTATTATTATTATTATTATTATTATTATTATTAATTTTATTATTATTATTAGTAGTATTAGTAGTAGTAGTAGTAGTAGTAGTAGTAGTAGTAGTAGTAGTAGTAGTAGTAGTAGTAGTAGTAGTAGTAGTAGTAGTAGTAGTAGTAGTACCTCTAGGCAGTTTGATACCATCTCCCACTTGTCCGTTATGATAGATGCAGTGAGGCTCATATAAGACACTGCCTGGGCATCAGATGTCCATATATCTGTGGTCAAGGCACACACATTGTTACTGGCATTGTGTAAGAAAGACTTGACATCACCGAGAGATTCCTCGTACTTCTTCTCCATCATCTGTTTCAGGCTTTTTGCCGACGGTATAATGTATGACGGGTTTAATGCAACTATTAACGCCCTGAAATGTTCATTCTCTATCAAACTGAATGGTTAATAGTTTTTCGCTATGAACGTTACGAGCTTGTCAGTTATTTCTGCTTGTTCGGGTGAGTCTCTATTGTACTTCTTGAACCCTGTGGCTGACGATGACTTCGGCTCAAAATAGCTAGTGACACTTGTGTCTTTGCGTCCTTCGTCCTTCTCAAGTCCATGCTTGAATTTCAAATGGTTCCACAGGTTGCTTGTAGGTCCTGAATATGTCAACACGTGTGCAGGATCAGCCTTACAAATGGCGGTCTTGTTTACCTTGTCCAAATTGAAATGGTCCCAAATTAATGATATCTTTTTCGGAGGCATTTTGTTGAATACTTCCTCTCGTACGCTTTACTCAGATATGATGTAAAGCAGCGAATACAGCATAGATTACCTACCGCCCATGCCAGGAATCTGGGTGGTGGTGGTGGTTGTATCGAATGTCGAACTGCTGCTAAACCCTCAGCGCAGCCAAGCACATACTTATAGTTAAAACAAGGCAGACAACGCCAGACATAAACACAGATCGCGTGAGCAGCGAACAGTGCGTGCCATACTAATGTTATGATATATATCGTCCAGGTCACGTCTAGCTGTCGGTCATGAAGTTAAGTCATGTTCCCACCGCTGTAGGATGTTGGTCTTTAATCAAGGGTCTAAAATAGCACGCCGGAAACGAATACTCTTGAAATCTACGTCAATTTTGTTATTTCCCCCTAAATATTCGAATATTCGTATACTATGCGAATATTCATTCATATTGGTCTATATGAATGAGTATTCGAATATTCGAATATTCGGACCGACCTCTAATGATAAGACCGTCCTAGATATATCACCAAATGGGCAATTGGGTTACAGGGTGTGGGGGGGGGGGGTGTGTGTGTGCTGGCTGAATACCGCAATGAAGCATACAAATAAAGAACGATATGTTAATGGAATTGCCAAAGGCCAAGTGATGATTTTGAATCAAGGCAAAGAAACCGAATATGAGTGGACACTAAACGAAGGAAAGATGGACGTGGTAAAGGAATATAAACATCTGGGACTAATACATACAGACGACAAAAGTCGCCTAGGCAAGGAAATTATAAGAAAAGCCAGTGAAACAGCTTATTCATTGATGCGTACTGGCTTGCATGGAATTAATGGACTAAGCCAGTATTGTTAGTATAAAACTATGGCCAACTTATGCAATACCACGCCCTACGTATTGACTGGAGGCCTTAATTATACCAAAGAAGGAAATGAGCCAGATCACTACACATGAAAAGAAAACCCTAAAGCAATTGCAATCACTGCCAAATAGGTGTGCAAACTCACTGGTATATTTACTTCTCGGTTCACTGCCGATAGAGGCAGTCATAGACAAAACGAAGCTGACATTACTTGGTGCAATACTAAGGAGTGAAGGCTCTGTTGAAAAACAGTTAGCAATTCGGCAGCTCGGTATGAAAAGAGAAGGCAGACAGAGTTTGTTTAAAGATGCCGAATTGATTTTACAAAAATATCAGTTACCATCAACTCACCTGCTTCTACAAGACCCACCACCTAAATGTGTATGGAAACGTCAAGCCAAAAAGGTTGTAAACACGGTAGTCCTCGAGATGATATAGGGAGACATTAAAGAACAACAATCCGTACTTCATGATATCTATACAAATGATCTAATAGGTCACTCATAAACTATGTTTGGGATTTTAAGCTTTCTATCACCCCGTCAAAGAAAGATATCCAGGTTTTAGTAGCTAAATGCTGGTAGATTTCTACAGCTTACGATGGCTGCCATGATTTGGTTTTCAACCAATCAGAAAAAGCTTTTCTTGTCTGCCTCTGTATACGCGCTCAGTCAACTATAGCTTCACAATGTGGTATAAAAGCAACCTTACAGTTGAGGAGTTGAATATTTTGAAAGTAATTTGATTGGAAGTTGTTGCTGCCGTAGGAAGCAACAACTTCCAGTCAAATTACTTTCAAAATATTCAACAAGACGATTATTACATAATAAAGAATGTAATGCGTTGGCACATGCATGGCATAACACTATATCGCTACAGGAGACAAATCAGTGGCGATCACTGTTAAACATTTACGCGATATTGCAAAGAGCATAATTGCGATACAGATAAGGGAATGTGACAAGATGTGAATGATATGGAATCTATAAACCATAATCTATCGGTGCAATACAGCATTTGAGATGAGATTAGCATCCCTTTAAGTAGAAATCATCAGCCAAGTTTGTGAATGTCAACATCCTTGATATCGGAAGGCCACATCCGGTCTGGTCAACAGTGACAGCAAATACATATGATGTGACACGTGCCGTCATCAAGGCCAGGTTACTAACCGGTACATACTATCTGCAAGCATACAGATCCAAAATCAATCAATATGAGACCTGCCCTTTTTGTAAGAACGGTGTAGAAGATCGTATGTATTTCCTAGTTCAGTGTCAGGATTTTGCAGATATCAGAAGCATCTATATAGCGGAAATCGGGCATCTAGTGGCAGCAAATGGTAACCGAGACAGTAATTCCATTGGTAAAATTTCAAAAATACCCTTCTTGGTCTGCAATTGGACACTGGCTAAATAGAAATTTGAATTTTTTTTACCATTAAACTTTGATGAATGTCCATGTGAAGGATAACAGAAATCTATTTTTTTGTAAAAATTTCGCTATAATTTTGAAAAATACTCTTTTTGGCTGCAAAAATCAAAATTTCTTTGAAAAGTGTTGTCAATTAAATGGTTAATTAAAATAAATAGTATTTTGAGAGCTTTAATGCGCTGTGGACACAAGAGGGGTTAATACAGAGTGGCCAGACATACAGTTCTGGTTGCTTTTGAAGTTGGCGTGTATACTGAGCGCCATAAAAGATTTCTTTCATTAATAACATGACAGTATGGTTGTGAATGGATTTAGCAATGGATGAATCCGACATGTCAGTCAAGTATATGACGTCATAGTCAATTACGTCATATGTGGGCTGACGTCAAAAGCATAATTAACAGAAATACTCAGTCATAGACCTGGAATCGGCTGTAGTTATACGAATTGTATGTCTCTATAATTTAACTATACAGCTAACAGGTCTGCTGAATATTATGAAACTAATTTAACTGGGCGCTGTTGCTGCCATATACGCAGCAGCACACAACCAGTTAAATTAGTTTCAAAATATTCAACAGGTTAACTGCATAGTTAGCAGGAGTGTAGGATACTGGGAATCCAGGAAACAAAGTATATAAATCGATCCTAAAAGCGCGCAATGCATGGGCGGGGCTTAGCAAGAGATTGGCGAGGCATAACTAGAGATGAGAGGGCCATAACTAGAGATGGGCGGGACATAGCTATAGATGGGCGGGGCAGAGCTAAAAGTAGATTCATTGGATTCATCAATTCATTGATGATTTGTGGACTATGTGAAAGAGAGACGCCTACGCGGGGACGAACTTACGGAACTACAACAAATGCATTTTCACAGGGCACTCTAATATTCAGGGACCCCAAAATGTGAAACACAAATTCTTTTTTGCATTAATTTTTGGAGGCCCCCCCCCCCCCCCCCATCCCATAACTTCCGCTCTACACACATAGATGTCACACATATGCTACAGCTCATACATCAGTTAAAATGTTTCCAAAGCAAAACAATTTTGAACACGATGTAAAAAATGTTTTGTTGAATATTTTGAACATAATTGTATTGGAAGACATTGCTGCCTTAGGCAACAATGTCTTCCAATTCAATTATGTCTAAAAAAATTCAACAATATCCGTTTATTTTGGGTATGAAACAAGTTAGGCGTTTCTTAGCTGTACTGTATAAGACTGATGTGGCCAAATCTGACAGATCTCTGACCTTAGCCCCCCCCCCCACCCCCAGCGAAATTACATTTGAAATTGGGCGCTACCTTTCTCGAAATCCTAACAGTAATTCCGAGGGCCCCCAGGTAAGAATTTTAGAAACGTTGTGTTTGACAACTCAAAGTCCAAAGTTCGTCCCTGCGCCCGCGGTTAGTGAAGCATCAATTAGTTAATTATGTTCAGGCATCAGTTCAAGTGAGTTTAAAAGAGAGCTATCAAAGGTGGTCCATATCATTATAAGACACAGATAAAAGCGAGAAAAATTCTCTCGTGTGAAAATATCAGGATAGCGTGTTTAATTATTGTTTTGTTGTTGATTTAATCGATAATGTTCTTCTCATATTACCAAACAGTAGACCGTATTATGCATAACCAAATAACGACGAGCCGAATTACCATATTGAGGAACCACGTGAGCACACGAATATTGAGTCATCTGTCAATGTCACGCGCGTCTGATTGCAATGGATGGATCCGATCTGTCAACCACGTATCATACGTCATACGTAATGGACCTTTCCAGTTTATCCATTTATCATATGACGTTATTTCATTATTTCATAGAGCTGAAGTCGAAGCACTGGTTCATGCAGCTAATACCATCAGCAGAACAGCAGACCCTATTGCACAGCTTGTCTTTTTATCTGATGCCCGCTCCGTCCTTGAGGCTATCACCAAAGGTAAGCTGCCACAACTTGAAGAAGCACTACAAACCATCAAATGCTTTCGGATAGCACTGCAGTGGATCCCCTCACACTGTGAAGTCCAAGGAAATGAGGAAGCAGACAAGATGGCAAAGGTGGGTGCAGAAGAGAATCAGACAGAAAACATGGTTACCCATACAGAGATGAAGACTATCATCAAGTCACTCTATAGAACACCTCAATCAGAAGATGCCTACCATCATCTCTCGAGGCCAGAGCAAGTGTCCATTTTTCGTCTCAGAACTGGACACAACAGACTAAACCAACACATGTACAGGCGGTTCCACCTTACGACATCGCTCGCTTGTCCTGGCGGAGAAGCAGAACAGACCACAGAGCACATACTTCAATGTTGCAGTACGTATCAGCTGCTGAGAGAAGAGATCTGGCCTTTGTCAACCTCTTTTCTCGAAAAGCTGTATGGGCCTGTGGAAGAACTGCAGAAAACCACAGATTTCATCTTGAGAACGGCTCTCCAAGTGTGATACCAGCGATCGAAAAGAAGAAGAAGAAGATGAAGAAGAAGAAGAAGAAGAAGAAGAAGAAGAATATGACGTTATAATCAAGTACGTGACGTGTAGGATGACGTCTTGATCTATTACGTCATGAGTGACGTAGATAAGCTCGCCACGAACGCTTAATTGATGACGGACTAAGCGTTGTGGTACGAATTGTATGTCTTTACTATTTAATAAACATGCTGTTGAATATTTTGAAACTAATTTGCCATAGACAGCAATAGCACGCAGTCAAATTAGTTTCAAAATACTTAACAGCTTGCCCGTATAGTTTTCTGGAAATTAATAGGTCAGTGAGTGCAGGGACTGATCGATCACACAGGAAAAGCGTGGGTGGAGCTTAGCTAATGATGGGCGGGGCATAGCTAAAACTGGATTCCACCATTATGTCATGAGTTAGTTGACGTTAGCTAGAACTGGGTGTGTGTGTTGGGTGGAGGCGTGGTGGAGGGGGTGGTGGTGGTTGGGGTTGGGTGGGGGCGGAGGGGAGGGCTGGGAGGGGGTGGGGGGTTGAGGGTGGAGGAAGTGGGTGGAGTGGGTCACTAGACATGGATCCCACCAATCACCAATTCTGGCAATTTGTGTCCTCTTGTGTCAACTCTGTCGTTATAATGGTAACACCGCCTCTGCAGTAGTGGTGAGGTCTGTATATTTGCAGGTCAAACGAAAACTATTTTTGCAAACTTACCACCGGAATGACTGGCTTTGTTACCGAGTAGTAAATTTTCAATCTATTGTCTTCTCTTGGCCTGCTGATGGGCACTGACTAAGCAAAAACCTCGATTTCTTAGACGATTAGCCCTATAATCGACAAGCCGGTAAAAACATGTTTTCTAAACTACAGTGGTAAACTTACAAGAAAACACAGTTCTCTTGGCCAGCAAATGGTCATTCACTGAGCAAATATTTGAATTTTCTTTTAAAATATTGACAAATAATAAGGTGAGGGCTTTGAGGCGTTGTTGACGCAAGAGGCGTTAACAAAGAAAGCGTGAGTCAAAACTAGTAACAATGCATTAGAGGTCACCACTAACCACAGGTGCTATTAGATAGTTCAAATTTAGCATTATCAGACTATTCAATCACTTTGCAATTCTCATTATAATGCCATCAATCCTGCAGATAATTGCTATTCGATTGTGGTTTTGTTTTAAACATATTTTATTGTCAATTAACAACAATTGGATTGAGTCACAAGTCAAACTGACTTAGATTCGACTCTTTCCCTAAAATACTATAAATGCGGTATGTTATAATTGTACGTAATAGTTTTACAATAAAATGAAATTGGATAATTACATATATACATTAACATTATTTATGCTACATATTAAGCAGAGTGAGACTAATAATTGAAAATTAAAACTGAAATGTGCGTCAAGTTTATCGATTGTATGTCTTTGATAGATTTTAGTAAACATGCTGTTAAATATTTTGAAACTAACCCGACCGGGAGCCATCGCTGCAAAAAGGAGCAGTTGTCTATCTGCATAGAGCTCCACATGCTAGACAAGTAGTAGTCACGAGGCCGGCTTTATTTCTGTGGGGGCTTCTGGGTAGTAATTAGGGAAGCGCCATGGAAGGGAGGCTACCGTAAACGTGGGGTGAGGTCCTGCTGTCTTGCCCAAACAACCCCGTATGTGGGAGGGGGTGGGTGGGGCACACTGTTATTTTCTGCATGCATTCTGAGTGATAAATAACATCTTTATTTTGCTTCGACTGTTGACATTAATTTTCAATAGGGTTTTAACAGAAATTAAAGAATTATCTGATCGCAATAATTATCACTGTTTACTCAACTCGATACTATTCATAGATCTTTGTTTCAAAGTAGGCATGGCCTATACATCTTTTACGTTTAAATGGATGCCCTATATATACACGTATTACAAGACCTCGGTTCATTAAGCACACTAATTTCGTTATAAGGGTGATTGCTAGTTATATTAATTGACTTTTCAGGACTGGATTTAGGACAGGACAGACTTAGCAGTTGTCCAGGTGCCTCCTACGTACTCGAATTTGAACACTTCTATTGGGGCCTCCACCAAATTTTCCGCTAATTCAGCGTGACCTCAGTGTAACCTACTTTTTACCCGTCACACGCAGCTATCAAGATTCTATCGATCTTATTTTACAGACGGACGGACGGACAAACAGCAACGGCTCAGTCAAATTAGTTTCGAAATATTTAACAGCTTAACTGTGTAGTTTTCTGGAAATTAATAGTCAGGGAGTGCAGAGATCAATCAATCCCAACACGAGTGAGGTATCGGTGGAGCTTAGCTAGAGATGGGCGGGGCATAACTAAAATTGGAAAGGTTCATTAGTCAGGAAATACACGCCCAGATAATTGTCCTACAATCATGGATGCATGGTTGTTGTTCACGTATCATGCAGTCAAACAAGGAACAATGACTAACTAACAAACAAATTTAGACTTGATGAAATTGCCCAAATAACTGGTGTAGCAACTTGGACAGATCTTTTATCAAAATAATGATGCCGTTCAAGTATCAAGCACTCCAACAAAGGGCCACAGTTTAATTAGAATGTAGATTTAGAAATTTGACGCTGTGTCATCTGCTGTGTCGCTTAGACCGAAATACAATCAAGGGTAGACATCCGATCAGACCAGATGATCGGGTTCATGAATGAAACATGACACCGGCCTCTACCAAGATAAACGTGATTCTCTGACCATGTGATTGCCTGCTAATGCAGTGTAAGTAGTATAGTTACGCTAGTATATAGTTATGCAGAAGGAGTGAGATACTTAAAATAAATGAATAAGATTGAAAAGTAATGATGAACATTGTCAGGTACCAGCTTGAAGCATTATTGCGTCATTGTGTTATGGAATTCGATTGTTAGAAATATAATTATTACATGATTTGATTGGGATTATGTTGTGTGAATGTGTACTGATTTGGTGATTCGTCTGGCACTACTTTTACAGATGTGCCACAATGCGGACATCAAATAGTATATATATAATGGTATGTGACTGTTGAGACAATCTTCACACCTTCATTTGCGCCGAAAGCATAACGAATCGCCATTTGTTGCCTTTGTTAGACGAGACGACATCTAGTTAGCTTACGTAAATTGGGTGCACGTTTGTACGAAGTACTTATTGTAAGCAATATTGCTTTTGATTGTGATTTAAATACTTATCTATTTCTATAGCCACAGTACGAAATAAATCATATTATTTTAAGCTGCATCAACGTTGAGTAGACTTCAATAAGAGCATCGATCCAGTTTCTAGAGCCTGTTCCAATTCGACAAGAGAGGAGAGAAACTCTCTTTCGGTCCCTGAGCGATTTTGTGATAGTCAGATACAACAGATACAGGCCCGGTGATCATAAATACTATTGCGTATTTTACCATCATCCATGCAAGGCGAGCGGTCACCTCCTTGCTACCTTATATTATCGTCGGATGATGTCACAGAACTAAATAGATCACAATAGTATATTTTAGCGACACCAAAAAATCGGAACCTACCTTGAGTCAGAACGCTTTCAGTGGCATCGCCGGAGCCATGACTCGTGAAATAGCAGCTGAGCAGTAGATATATTCTGTACAAGCGTGAAAATCTGTGAAAATTGTAAGTACATTTTGAAACTGAACAACAGAGATACCGGTACGGCGGCTGGGACGAAAGTCACTATTGAAACATTGAGAGACAAATATATAACATTTCTAGATACCGTCAGTACATCAGACAATATAGATAAAAGAAATTGTGAGCACCGAGAAAACGGAACGATAGTAGTAACAGGTGACATTAAACTGGAAGAAGCGCCAAGCCTCAGACGCCTAGCGGTGCAACTATATTGCGATTAAAGCAGACAGACGTCTGTAAAGTAACTATGACAGAAGAAATAATTCAAACTTTAGTAAAGGCAGCAGGAGATTGGAAGACACTAACCGACGAGGACAGGGAGGAACGTGTATACTTGACACGCATGCGGGATACTCTGACCATGTGATTAATATACTCTGACCATGTGACATCATTAAATAAACGAATCATATTGAAAAGTAATGATGAACATAGCGTCATTGTCTTATGAAATTCGATCGTTAGAAATAAAATTACTAAATTATCTGTGTGGGATTATATTGTGTGAAGGTGTACTGATCTGATGATTTGTCTGGCGCTACTTTTGCAGATGTGCCGCAGTGAGGGCATCAATATACCTTTCCAAGTTTATCCATTGATCATCTGATGTCATATGACGTCATAATTAACTAAGCGACGTGTTTACTGACGCCACAATCATGACGTCAATAAATGATTCGAAATAGTCCATCTTTAATGCTTAATAGGTCGGGCATGTTATACGAATTGTATGTCTTACACCATTTAGTGAACATTTGGTTGAATATTTTGAAACTAATTTGATTGGGCGCTGTAGGCGCCATAAGCCGCAACAGTACCCAATCGATTTAGTTTCAAAATATTCAACAGCTTACCTGTATAATTTTCTGGAAATTGATAGTCAGAGAGTTCAGAGATCGATCAATCCCAACACGAGCATGATGTTGGTGGTGGCTAGTGATGGGCGGGGCATAGCTCAAACTGTAACGGTATATATATATATATATATATATATATATATATATATATATATAATATATACTAATGGACGTTTACATATATATAATGGAGATTGCTGAGACAATCTTCATCCGAAAGCCAACAGATTCACCATTTTGTTGCCTTTGTTTGAGAAACTTGAATCCTCCTCCATTTAGTAAGATCTCATTTGGAAGTTGCTACAGCTCGCTCCAAATAAGCTTACTGAACTCGTGTGATAAATGTGATATGAGATGCTATCCTGTTTGATCGATGACCGAATGGGCATGAAAGCGCAATGAAGCATACACAATATAAACCTGCGAACACACCATCGAGCTTTGTAACCAACTTAATATGACTTGCACAGATATTACTTGTGTGTTTTTGGTAGCTTTCAAACAATTGCAAAGACTAAGCATTCGAACGGTCTTATCAACGAAATGACATTAGACTTGAGAATTGATTTGGGAAACATTTGTACACCGCCGGGTATGCCAGTCTGAAATGTATTCTTCTTTACGCCAATTTGACTAATATGAAAGAAGAAATGCATCTAAATTAAAATAGCGCACATAGCGTCGTCTCACGTCCTCAAAACACAGTCTCTCGCGGTTGATATCTACCCCTCTCAATCACTCCATGATGGTGTACGAAAATCGTAATATAGATTTAATTTTGCTGAAAATAAAATCCCTAGATAAATTGAATAAGAGGATCCATCTCCGAAGTTACATCATTTCTATGTCACCATACTTCAGCAGACCAGTTACTGAACAGCAACGCACTGTTGATTTAAACAATTCTTTTGTTATATAAGAGAAGAGTTGATCAAATAAGGAATCTACAAGATAATAAAAGACTACGAAATTTGAAATTTCCCTCGGGTAATGAAATTGAAAGAGCTTTAGTGGAATCAATTTCAATCGTCAACATGAGCAGTGACATATTGTTAACCATTGTACCTTTCACATTTGAAACCTTCAGCTGGTATATTATATTAAGGTCCCATTTTCTATTCACACCCTGTTGGGATTTAGAAGATCGCATTTAAATTAAAATAGCGCACACAGCGTCATCTCATGTTCTTAGAGAACACCCTATCTCCGTATGTACACCTCTCACTCACTTCATGATGATGTGCATAAATCGTAATATAGATTTAATTTGCTGAAAGTATAATCCCTAGATAAGTTGAATAAGAGGATTCATCTCCGAAGTTACATCATTTTAATATCACCATACTTCAGCAGACCAGTTACTCAACAGCAACGCACTGTTGACCCTGTTGGGATTTAGAAGAGCGCCCGCCATTAAATTTTAAAATTGCGTCATAGAAAACGGATCTAAAAAACCATTGAAATATTATGTATTCCTGTTTTAACCAACTTTCCATATTCAAAACTAAATCTACATTTTCCATATATATATATTCCGATAATGTGTGCAACTATTATGATAATTTCTATAAGACATTTAATTTAATTATTTGGAAATTATGTAGAAAATAAGAAGACATGAAGTCAACTTACTGGGCCTATATTAAAGGCATCATCAGCAGATCAGACCCAAACATTCCAAATCATCATTCCATCACCACGCATTTCTAGTCATTTATAGAGCACTATAAGAACAGAAGAATATCATCCCTAAAGCAGCACAGGAAGCTTGAGTCCGAAGCCTATGAGAAAGCAAAGATTTGGAACTACCAGTTCCAGTCTGCATTTAGCGATGCATGAAAAAATCCCATGATGACTTCCAGCACCAGTACTCCATAATAGATTACAAGTACTATCCTCTCATTGATATAAAAATCAGCAAGCAGTAATCAAAAAACTATTAGACCACAACTAGAGATCGGCCAACTGAGCGACCAACTGACCGACTGACTGACAGACAGACAGACAGAGAGACAGACAAACCGACCCGAGTGCAATATACATTATCCAATATGAGGTGTTGGGAAAGCTGGTAATATTACTTTGGCACCAACATACAAAAATGTCGAAACATTGTAACATTTTAAGAAATCTGCCATGATTTAATTGTGCATCTGCACTTGCGTGACATCATATTGGCACAATCCAGTTTGCCGGTGTGACGTTGATGGCAACTTATATGTAAGCTATTGAATATTTTGAAACTAGTTTAACTTGAATCTGTTGCTGCCCTGTGCATCAACAGTTGTCAGTTAAATTAGTTTCAAAATATACTGCATGGTAGTTATTACATTATGAAGACTGCGTTATATCTGAGCCCAAATGACATCACAAACTAGCATTTAAGGAGACAAAATGGCAGCGTCCGTAAGTGATTCATGTCCTTATTAGTCATGTGGCCACCATCAATGATATGTGATTATGTGCAAAATTTATATATGACAACCCAATAAATTAAAAACTGGTACAGGTGTACTGGGGCCAGCGGATCAATGACTTCAAAGAATAGCGCATAGGAACATCGTCTTTGAAATCAAACCAGTCATACGTATATAGAACATGATGAGAACGGCAAAGCAGTAGATGGCCATTCCCTTTTGTATGGGGTATATTTGAACTTGACATTTCAGCTTAGCTTATTAGAATTCCACATAATCTAATGCAAAAATGGATTAAAAAGAGATAATAAGAGGACGGTGGAGAAAAATGGTGAATTGATACCATCAAATAATGCACCTATAGCAATAAATACAGCATTAAACGATGCATGTAAAAAGATCCGAGAATGGCCAGAATTGGTGTGAAAATAAGAAATGATAGTTTGTGTGATAAATAAAATCTCAAACTCCTTGTTATTTCGTAGCAAATCTATCACTATAATGGATGAATCTAGTTTATCCATCAATCATATGACATCATAATAAAATACATGGCGTGTAGGATGACGTCATAATGAATTACGTCATGACTGATGTAGATAAGTTCGTCGCAAGCGTCTAGTTGAATTTGGATGAGCGCTGTTGCTGCCATAGCAAGAGCTGCTGGAAACCGAGTTTCAGAGAGTGCAGGGATCGATCGATCCCAACACAGGCAAAGCATGTGTGGAGCTTGGGTAGAAAAGAGCAGGGCATAGCTAAAACAGATTTCCTCCATTAAGCTTACTAATCTTGTGTGATAAATGTGATAGGAGATGCCATCTCGTGTGATCGATAACCTCATGAATCAGCACAAAAGCTCATGAATAACCCGTCCATCCACCATCAAACTTAATATGACTTGCACGGACATTGCTTTTGGTGTTTGTTTTTTTAAGCTTTCAAACAACATAAAAGACAAGCATTCGAATGGTTTTATCAACGAAATAACATTAGACGTGAGAATTGATTTGGGAAACATTAGTACATCACCGGATATGACGTCTCAAATGTATTTATCTTTCCTCCAATTTCAATAATATGAAAGAAGAATGTATTTAAATTAAAATAGCGCACACAGCTTCATCGCATGTTCTTAGAGCACACCCTATCTCCATCTGTACACCTCTCACTCACTCCATGATGATGTGCGAAAATCGTAATATAGATTTAATTTGCTGAATGTATAATCCCTAGATAAATTGAATAAGAGGATTCATCTCCGAAGTTACATCAATTTTATATTCTTCAGCAGACCAGTTTCTGAGCAGCAACATAATATGTATTGTTGATTTAAAAACTCATTCATCGTGTAAGAGAAGAGGTGATCAAATGAGGAATCCGCCAGATGTAATAGACCACGAAATTTCCCTCGGGTAATGAATTTGATGGAACTTTACTGGAATCAATTTCAATCGTCAATAAGAGCAGTCAGGGATTGCAAACCATTGTAATTCTTCAGGTTTTAATGGCAACTTGCAGTTGGTATATTATATTAGGGCCCCATTTTCTATTCACTCTCTTCTGGGTTTTAGCCGAGCAGCTACCATTAAATTTTAAAGTCTCCTCTCGTCTGTCATAGGAAACGGAGCTCAGAAAAAAACCTTGAAATATTATGTATTCCTATTTTACCAACTTTCCATATTCAAAACTAAATTTATATATTTTTCTTTACATATTTCCATAATGTGTGAAACTATATTTCTATAAGACATTTAGTTTACTTATTTGGCAATTATGTAGAAAAGAAAGATGTCAACTGCTGTGGACACTTGTTCAAAAATGTATAATTAAATCAACAGCCAGACATATTCCACATAGAAGAGCAAAGGCAAGGAACAACTGCCCTTTGATAACATTAAAGCTTAAATCACCTATGAAGAGCAGATACTGTCTGTACAAGAAAAAGAAAAAGTCTGTCAATACAAAATAGGCAAAGCAATATAAACTGCTCAATCATCAAGTACAAAGTGACATTCGCCAAGCTTACTGTACCTACATTAAATACATCATCATCACATCAGATCCAAATATCTCAAATCATCATCCCATCACAAAGCGTTTTTAGTCATTTATAGAACACCATAAGTCAGTGAACATATGCATATCACCACTAAAGCAAGGTGGAAAGCTTGAGTCAGAAGCCTACAAGAAAGCAAGCATTCGGAACCAACAGTTTTGGTCTGCATTATCGATGCATGCTACAAAAAACATAATGACTTCCAGGAATAGTACTCCATACAGACCACGATGGACCTTTTCAGTTTTAGCTATGCCACGCCCTTCACTAGCTAAGTTCCACCCACACCTCGCTCATGTTGAGATCGATCGATAAATCAACTCCCAGACTATTAATTTCCAGAAAACTATACAGGTAAGCTGTTAAATATTTTGAAACTAATTTGACTGGGCTCTGTTGCTGCCTATGGCATGTTTATGGTAAAGACATAGAATTCTTACGACATGTCTGACTATTAAGCATTAAAGACGGACTATATCGAGTCATTCATGACGTCATGACTATGGCGTGATCATACACGTCACGTGGTTGGCTATGATGTCATATGACGTCATATGATAGATGGTTAAAAATGGAACGGTCCATTACTCTCATATCATTGATATAAACATCACAGGGCAATAATCGAAAAACTACTAGACTGTAATTCGAGACAGACAGACAGGCAGATCCGAGTGCAATATGCGTTATCGAATACAGGATGTTGGGAACACTATTAAAATTACTTTGCCACCAACATACACAAAACATCAAACATTTTACTTGATAAAGAAATGATAGGACTTGTCATCTGTTTAAGTGAGAGAACATTGAAGCTTAGACGACACAGTGCATTTTAAGATTTCTTTTATGCTTTGAAAGATACATATTGGGCTTGTCATAGATAAAAATGTTGAAAAGTGTAATATTTTAAGAAATCTGAAGAGACCTCGACCACATGCATCTGAACTAGCATGCCATCATATTGACCCAATCCAGTTTGCCGGTGTGATGTTGATGGCAACTTATCTATAAGCCATTGAATATTTTGAAACTAGTTTAACTGGAATCTGTTGCTGCCACGTGCAGCAACAGCTTCCAGTTAAATTAGTTTCAAAATATACTACTTAGTACGTTTTACATCATGAAGACTGCGTTATATCTGAGCCCAAGTGACGTCACAAACTAGCGCTTAGGAAGACAAAATGGCAGTGTCCATCCATGAGCGATTTGCGTCCTTGCTACGCACGTAGACATCACCAATGATATGGGATTATGGGCAAAATTTATATATGACTACGCCCAATGTATTACAAGCTGGTGCATGTGTACTGGGGCCAGTGGATCAATAGTTTCAAAGAATAGCGCTTAGGAACATCGTCTTTGAAATCAAACCAGTCATCCTTATATAGAATAACATGAGAATGACAAAGCAGTAGATGGTCATTATTTTTAGTATGGGGTATATTTGAACTTGGCCTTTCAGCTTAGCTTATTAGAATCCCACATAAATTAATGCAAAATTGATGAAAAAGAGATAATAAGAGGGCGTTGGAGAAAAATTGTGAATTGATACCATCAAAGAATGGATGTTAAAGTGCAGAGAAAAATGCAAACGCATAGGATAGGTTAGAACTGTGTGGCGAAAGAAGACCTGGAGACATACAAATCAGATCATTAATGGCCGCTATTGACGTTACTATTAAAATATAGTCAGCTTTAAATCGACATAGGCCTATATAGAAACATTTGTCTAGAACGGGCGCCTGCATTTGGGGGTCAAATAAGTACAGCAATAAAGGATGCATGTAAAATGGTCACAAAATGGCCAGAATCAGTATGAAAATTAGAAAAAATAGTTTGTGTGATAAATAGAATCTCAAACTCATTATGATTCCATAACAAATCCATCACAGTAATGAAGGAATCCAGTTTAGCTATGACCTGACATCTTCAACTAAACTCTACCCACACTCTGCCCATATTGAGACCGATCGATCCATGAACTCCCTGACTATCAATTTTCAGAAAACTATACAGATAATGTGTTCAATATTTTGAAACTAATTTGACTGCAACAGCACCCGGTCAAATTAGTTTCAAAATATTCAACATAATGTTTATTAAATAGTGAAGATAAACAATTCGTACAACAACGTTTAGCCCTTCATCAAATAAGCATTCGTGACGAACTTAGCTACGTCATTTATGACGTGATTGATTATGATGTCATACTGCAAGTCACATAGTTGATTATAACGTCACATGAATGACTGAGAAACTGGAATCCGCCATTTAGTACGATCTCATTTGGAGGTCGTTACAGCTCATTCCAACTAAGGTTACTAAATCATGTGATAAATTTGATATGAGATGCCATCTCGTTTGATCGATAACCTCTTGAACGTGCACGAAAGCAACCAAAGCCATGCTTAATATCAATCCTTCACCCCACCATCAATCTTTGCGACCAACTTAATATGACCTGCACAGACATTGCTTGTGGGGTGATTGAAAGCTTTCAAACAACAGGAAGAACTAAGCGTTTGAACAGTTTTATCAATAACATGTCATTATACTTGACAATTGATTTGACAAGCATTTGTACATCACTGTGCCGTCTGCAATGTATTCTCCTTTCCTACAATTTCACTAATATGAAAGAAAGAATGCATTCAAATTAAAATAGCGCACACAATGTCGTCTCACGGTCTTAGCGCACACACCTTTGCTGTATCTACCCTCTTTCACTCACTCAACGATTATATGCGAAAATCAATATAGAAAATAAAATCCCTAGATTATTTGAATAAGAGGGGTAATCCCCGAAAGTTACATCATTTTTATATCACTGTTCTTCAGCCGATCAGTTTCTGAGCAGCAACATATGCATTGTTGATTTAAAAACTCATTCATCCTGTAAGAGAAGAGTTGATCAAATAAGGAATATACCCGATAATAAAATACCATGAAATCTCTCTCAGGTAATGAAATTGATGGAACTTTGCTGGAATCAATTTCAATCGCCAACAAGAGCCGTCAGAGATTGTAAAACATTGTACTTTTTCAATTTTTGAAACTTGCAGCTGGTATATTATATTAGGGCCCCTTTTTCTATTCACACTAGTGCCTCTATTTCAATTTCGCAACTTAAAAAATGATATTAATTTATACGTAATGAAATCATCATATGTTAAGATTTATTTCGCTTGTTGAGGATTATATACAACTTAAAAAATGATATTAATTTATACGTAATGAAATCATCATATGTTAATATTTATTTCGCTTGTTGAGGAGTATATACAATTATCGGATAAGCATTCATTAGCACAGAAATATGTGTTTTTAAACGGTCTATGCATTGCACTTTATCATATCATTTTGTAGGATTACATACATTTATCAAATAAAAGAAATCATCACGAATCTTGACTGTGGCATGTAAAATCCTACCTGGTACGATGGTAATTGTTTCAACAATATGTACATCATGTTTAGGTTTAAAAAGTTAAAAAAACTGGCAGTACTGGTGTTAAAATGCGAAAATATTGCGTCCCCTCTTCATATCAATCTCCATCTCGATTCGTCTGAAGGATTAGTATGCGTATCATGGAGAAACGCTATGGCGGACACCAGCTCTGCGCATAATTGATCAAAAATCTGAAAACTCTTAAAGTTATATTGCACGACCCTCGCCCTAAGCTCGCGAAGCTTCATACATATTAATCAGGAACAGAAAATGTGTAGATTGGTTTTCGGTAAGAAAACCGGCTCGTTTGGTTTACGCACATGTGTAAATTTGTCTACTTTCTGATTTCTTATCGGGCAATCTCATTGGCGCAAGTTGACAGACCCCCAGCTCATTAATATGTATGAAGCTTCGTGAACTTAGCGCAAACATCAAAGGCGTGCAAGCACGGTACTCGATACGGGAACGTAGTGGGAGGGCGAGGGTCCTGCAATAGGACGATGATAAACAATGGACCTTTCCATTTTTAGCTATGCCCCGCCCATCACTAGCTAAGCTCCACCCACACCTCGCCATGTTGGGATTGATCGATCCCCGAATGCCCTAACTATCAATTTCTTGAAAACTATACAAGGAAGCTGTTGAATATTTTGTAACTAATTTGACTGGGTGCTGTTGCTGCCTATGGCAGCAACAGCGCCCAGTCAAATTAGTTTCAAAATATTCAACAGAATATTTAATAAATAGTAAAGACATACAATTTGTACAACAACGCATAGACCGTCTTCAAATATGCGTTGGTGACGTACTTATCGACGTCATTCATTATGATGTCATTCTACACATCACGTAGTTTATTATGACGTCATATGATGGGTGGATACTCTGGAAAGGTGAATTCCTTCCAAAGGCTCATAATCCGAAAACGTACCTGGATTGATCACTCCTCCCTTCCTTTTAACCCTATCTACAAATGTGACAATTGTTAGCTAGCATAGGGGTAATCAGTAATCAGGCATTCCCCATACTGACCAGTGGCTAAGCCGACAGGCCGACTATCGCAATGGTGACTATTCACAACAAGAACACAGTCTATATTTAGCCTACAACTTAAAATGTCAAAATACGTAATGAAACTGCAACAAATAACGAAAATAAAGTTACCAACATAAGGTAGCAAACGTTATGGCATATTCTAGACAAATACGACTGAAACAACAAAGCACAAACAGACGAAAACACTGCTAATTTAAAGAACACTAATTCAACCGACATTATACAAGGGGAAGAAGAAGAAAAAGAAGAAGACGACGAAGAAGAGGAAATAATAACTGATGAACAAGTGGTGAACACATACTCAGATAATGCCACTAACCTGCTTACTGGGTCGGTACTGACCGCATTGGTCCGGTATTGGTCTAGTGCCGGCCAGGCAACCTGTGTTATCAGGGGAATTCACCTTTCCAGAGTACCCACCCATCATATGACGTCATAATGAACTACATGATGTGTATAATGACATCATAATGAATGACGTCATGAATGACGTCGATAAGTACATCACGAACGCATATTTGAAGACGGTCTATGCGCTGTTGTACAAATTGTTTGCATTTACTATTTAATAAATATTCTGTTGAATATTTTAAAACTAATTTGACTGGGCGCTGTTGCTGCCATAAGGCAACAACAGCGCCCAGTCAAATTAATTACAAAATATTCAACAGCTTCCTTGTATAGTTTTCAGGAAATTGATAGCTAGGGCATTCGGGGATCCATCAATCCCAACACGGCGAGTTGGTGGGTAGAGCTTAGCTAGTGATGGTGGTGGTGGTGGGGGGGGGGCATAGTTAAAAATGGAAAGGTTCATTGGTCTCCAAGGGAGGCAAATCAAGTTCTGTCTTCTGGAGATTTTTCTATTTTTTATTTGTTTACCTTTACAATTACATTCCAAACAATTATTTGACTCTAATGGGAGGGGGTGGCGTGGGGTGGGTGGGGAGGGGTGGGGTTGGGGTGGGTGGGGTGGCGGCGTGTGTGCATAGGGTTTCCCTTAATGCCAAGCTAGACCTATGTAATGAACATAGGCCTATCCATTTTTAGGTCTGCCCCGCCCATCTTTAGCTAAGCTCCGCCCATGCTTTACACGTGTTGATATCGATTTTTTACTTCGAATCCTTAATTCCCAGAATCCCAATTTCATGGTACCAATACATCTGACCCGTTGAATATTTAGAAACTAATTTGACTGCATGCTTTTGCTACCTATAGCAACAACAGCGCCCAATCAAATTAGTTTAAAAACTATTCAAGTTTATTAAATTGTAAAGACATACAATTGGTACAACTGACGGACTATTCCAGGTTCGTGAAGGAGTGATTCTGTCATTTATGACTGCGACATCGGCCTACACGTTACGAAGTTGATTATGACGTCATATAATTGACTGAACGATCGAATTCATCCATTTCCCTATCTAAGTTACAACAATATATAGGTCTATCTAAAAAAGCACTTTCGCGCTGCAATCTTCGACATCGCAAGTTAGCAGCTGTGTTATCCATCTTTCATTAACCCTTTCATGACGATGCCGCCCAAAACCTGAATCTTCGGTGGTTTTGAGTAATGTCTATTTAAAGGCCAAGCGAGGACGATTCTTGAAGATTTACAGCTTGAATCCCTGGATCGATAATCGAGGCAGTTATTCCAGTGGTCAATTTTCAAAATAGCCTTCTCTTGGTCTGCAAATGGACATTCAATAAGCAAATAGTTTGCTTTCCTTAACTAAATGTAGCGATTAAAGGGTTAATTACGTTCAGCATTTTGCGTATGAAATTATATTTTTTTCTTGATTTATAGGTGCCTATTCACACCAAAATGTTTGAAAATAAAAATTTTAAAACTGTATACCTTTAGAGGCACGAGTCGTTTCTTCGATGGAAGGAAACGAAATAAATCTTAACATATGAGGATTTCATTCCATATAAATACATTTCTTATTTTTAGTTGTGAATTTGAATTAGGGACTCATGCCTCTAATTAAATTTGACAACTTAAAAATTAAATTTATTTACACATAATGAAATCATCATATGCTAAGATTAATTTCGTTTCGTTACATCTAGACACACAATTTAAGCCTCTATAGTACACAATTTTAACAATTTTATTTTCGACCACTCTGCTGTGAATATAAACCTTTAAAGGAAATCAGGTTGTAGTATATGAATCTAGTGCTCACGCACTAAAAAACTAAACCCGCAGCCATATCGGTGGTGTATGAAACCATTATTGATGTCAGATACTGATGCCATAGGTAGGTGTTGTTATTTGGTACAGGAATAGCCTTCAGCCATGCAATTGCCAAATTAGGTACCGTCATTTCTCCGACTGTCCACCACCTTGTATCCAATGACGAGCTTATTCCTTCAGCTGGAACTAAGACGCGTTTAATCCTATATACAGTAAAACACCAACATGGTTTTTTGAACATAATTCGATTGGAAGACATTGCTGCCTAATGTCTTAATACTCAAGTGTAGGCCTATGTTTTATTTGTTGTTTCGGAAACAGATTAAGTTATTTCTGAGCGCGAGAGTCTGCAAATTCTGTAGCGCAATAGTCTGCAAATTCTGATTGTTCTTGTGCCGGGATGAGATTAATTCCCATAAAATCCCTCACGGTAATTTCCACCATCTAAATGTCACGGCCTTTTGCTATCCCGTGAATTCTTATCTACTCACTTCTCGACAGTCAAGACATATAGGTCAAACCTCTCTATAGCGGACACCTGTTTTTAGTGCATAAAAGTGGTGGTTTTTTAAAGACGGATGGTCACAAGAGTAATTTTGTATGACAACCCGAGATATCGTATACACTGGCTAGATGGGTCATGCGCATACCCTCACTGCGGAGGTAGTTGTCGTGACTGTAAGTAACACGAGTTCGGTAAATCGCAATTGCACAAGCCAGGATTATTCACAGACTGGCTGACGCAGACGATCAGCTGTATATATAGCCTTCAAAAATGACTAAATTAATTTTTAAATTATTAATTTCTAAATATGTAGACATCTAACCCTACTTTAATGACCGCCTTTATTAAGAGAGAACTGGCGTATATAAATCCAATCTAGCAAAACAGGCAGGCTACAAGGGGTGGATATGTGGGGTATAGTAGTATGGCCTGGATGCGAAAAAGCATGTAATCTCTGAGAGCCTGCATGCTTTCTCGTATCAGACATGAGATTTAAAGCAATGAGTAATTAATAAAACACTCAATATCTAGTATTTCCTCTCTTCCCCATGAACTTACGCCATCTTTCTTGCTTCAATACTGATTGTTCGTTAGTTGGATGAGCAAGAATTATTAATATTATTAATTAGACATGCGCTGTGCATCTCCTGTGGATTTTTGAATACTCCGACGGATGCTGTGTAACATCTCCGTCGGATGCGAAAAGCTATGTGGCTTGGTCCCTCCGTTGGACGCATTTGCAGCCTGAAAACTATAGCCCCCCTCCCCCCATTGTGTAGATACAGAAAGAGTCTCTGTGAGAACGCGAGAGACTTCGTATAAATTTATTTGAAATACATTCTATGCTGATAACTTAGGGTATTGGGCCAACCCCGTGTCTTCCCACTAACCTGTATTATCAGGGTACTTTTAAATTACTGAGAAAAGGTGAATTATCAGATCGATATTTCTGACGTAATACCAAATGTACAAATGTTTGCCAAATCAATTTCATGTCTTTAATACCATTTCCTTGATAATGCCTTTCTAATGCTTAATCATTTCGATTGTTGAAAGCTTTCAATATTCCCACGAGCAATGTCTGTGCAAGTCATATTAAGTTAGTCACAAAGTTGATGTTGGCTTGACGCCGGCGAATTTCTAGAGGAGCCGGAGGACTTATTGAGGACCATTTGAGCCTCTAGACACTAGACTGTTACACAGACTCAGCTTCGTATACCAGACAGACCGAGACCCAGTAATCATTTCTTTTACATAAAGCGGTATATAACTGAATATGTACTCCTGCTTTTGCACGATTCTACCATCAAGTAAATTGGTAATGTGTAGTTACATATTCGCTATATGGCCCCATTGTAATATGGTTGGTTCACATTCACCACATTCAGATAGGTGTCGATATGTCCTGACATATGGCTCATAATGGGTTCGGCCCATAATATCACCCATATGTTTAGATAGGTATAGACATAAGCTTACGACGAAGTGAGATTTCGTAACGTAAATAAGCTCAAACTTAGGCTAATTCATGGTTTTCATTGCAATACGTTCACCCCCAGAATTTCACCCACAAATAAAAAATTCTACAGGAACGTAATTTCATAGTACACAATTCCATACCGAAAATTGGCACAAATTCTGTCAGATCGACGATTTTCTGTCTTGGCGCGGTGGTCCAATGGAAAGATGTCTGGTTGCTGATGCCATGCGGAGTTGCAGTATGACGGTTCGATCCTCGACCAAGCAGATGGTGATCAACAAATTAAACTAATGGGTGCATGACTGTCGGCTGGTTATCATGTGGAAATTGAAGCCGTGCATTGCCAGTGCGTCAAAAAAATAAATACATATACTGCCAGAGCCGTGATGGAGTCAGAGCACAAGAGGCTTAAAAAGCCCTAATACCCACACATTTGTACATATGGTCAACAAGATCGTCATCATTACAACGGTTGAGGTCGATTTTGGCCTTTTTGTTGAGCAAAAATATTTGATTTAATGGTTTGTCACTGTTTCCAGTAAAGATATCATTTAATAGGTGACATAGATACGATAGCTAAATGAAACAGATCACGATGTCGTGGCTGTTTCCCACTGGGTCTTCAGTCAGAATGTTTTCTACTATATCATTTTCGTTGGAGAAAACTAGGTTCACGGTATTGGTTCTATCCTGGCCACTTAACTTTGTTGAAAAGGTTATCTGTCGTCGGTACAGATCGGGGTTCTGTATTGCATCAAGAATATACTTGCTTGTGAATTTCACTGGCATTGCAGTGTATATTTCACCAATATATTTCCGGATAATAAACTCTTCACGTCTGTTTAAGAACGTATTAAGATTTATGTTTAAAATATTCTTTACAGTCTTCTTTAATATGTTTGAATGGGTGTCGGGATCTGTACTGCTTCTTGCGCCGATCTACTGACTGGGTTGCCAGTTCTGTTGATTTCTTTATCTTTACAAGTTGTTGATACCTAATGACCCAAATTTGATATGTTACTCTCTGTTGATGCAGTAGTGCAATTTTCTCATCACTGGCTGCTCTTAGTTTTGTCTGTTCCTTTCTCTGTTAAGGAGTTTGGCCTGGAGAAAAAACATGGATGGAAAAATTGTTGGACTAACCAAAAATATAAGCTGCTTTTCCTAGCCCATAGCTAATACTGCCCATATCCTTTTGCAAGAAATATTCCTTCTTTTGTGGTATTGTCTGCCTATAGTTTTTGTCATGAGTGGCTTCTATGCCTTTATATAACTTCATTTTTTCATGAAACAGTTGTATTTATTCTCAGAATTATAATAACCTCAGGGCACGCTATTTACCCTTGATGCCTTGCATCAATATGTGGACTTGTATCATATTGGATTGGAATAAATCAAAGCACACCAGAACGAGAGAAAGAAAGCCACACAGAATTAACGTGAGGATTTCGGTATATTATGGTTTATTAAAATAAAAACCCACAGCATTTGGCTTATAATAATGTTTCCTTTTTAGTATATTACAGAAATATCATTTATAATGCTAGGCTCAGTTCCCGATAGGCAAAAGACTAAAATTAAAAAGAAATTTCAACAGCCAAGGGCATTAAAACGCAAACTGGGATTATACATAATAGGGGTAAAATCGGACAAGACGGCAGCTCTTAATCGCGTCTTCTTTTAGGCGCATTGGTGGCTTTGTGCGGGAACTTACTACGACGGGCATTTACCTGGGCAGAGCAATAATGGGACCGTCACTGTGACCGCCTGTCGCAGCAAGAGATTCCTGTCAAATTAATTAAAAAATATTTAAAGGGATGCTAATTTCATCTCAAATATTGTATTGCAGCTATATATTATAGTTTATAGATTCCATATCATTCACAGCCTGTCATATTCCCTTATCTGTATCATACTTATCTGCTTTGTAATATAGTGCAAATGTCTAACAGTAATCTCCACTAGTTTGTCTCCTCGAGTGATGCCATGTAGTGCCAATGCAATATCTTCTTTGTGTAATAATCTTCTTATTGATTATTTTGAAACTATGGCAGCAACAACTTCCAGCCAATTAGTTTCAAAATATTCAACAACTTACCCGTATGCTTGCTTTTATACCACATTGTCAACCTATAGATGACACCTCAATGACTAAGCGCATACGCTGAAGCGAACACGCTAGGTATTTTCTGATTGGTTGAAAACTAAATCATGACAGCCATCATTGGCTATAGAAATGCAGTGGAATTTAGCTACTAAAGCTTGAATATTTTGCGTTGTTGGCAGGATAAGAGACTAAAAGGTCATGAATAGATTATGGTTGGCACCTTTAACAGCTTACGTGCATAGTTACCGCAAAATTTAGATTCGATTGATGTGACGTCTAGTTAGTACACTATTCGTGGATGTGGCTTTAACTGAATGAGCGTGTACTGAAGTTACGATCCATTTAGAGAAATTCGTCCCAATCAAATCCAAAGACAACTTGAACCACCGCAATGGCCCTTTCCAATTTATCCATCCATCATATGACGTCATAATCAATTATGTCACGCGTAGGATGACGCCATAATCAATTACAGCATGAATGACTCGATTTAGGTCGAATTAAGCGCTTAATAGTCCGATATGTTGTACGAATTGTATGTCTTCGATATGTAATGAACAAGATGTTGAACATTTCGAAACGAATTTGACTGGACACAACCCAGACAAATTAGTTTCAAAAGATTCAACAGCTTACTTGTATAGTTCTCTGGAAATTGATTGCCAGGGAGTTCAGAGATCAATCGATCCCAACACGATCGAGGTGTGGGTGAATCTTAGATAGAGATCGGAGGGGCCATAGCTAAAACTGGATTGGTCCATTGTGTACCTTGTGAGAAAGGGTCTAGAAAAGGTGATAACTCAGTGGGAAAATGGGTAAGGATCTGCATGAGTTTTAAATGGATATTGAAGAAGATACTCGCAAGGGCAGAACCAAGCGACAAATAAGAACAAAATGTGTGCGTAGGGGAGTTGCGTTTCATTGGCTTGGGCCAGATTATGGTATGATGCAAAATGCCGATATATTTTATCAAAAGAAAAACCCCATTAGTAATGGGTATGACGTCATTAATCAAATGATGACTCAATAGTTTAATGCCAACACGCTTAACCCAAACTGCAGATGCCTAGGGGTAGGCTATTTGATTTCCAGTATGAATGGTTAACCATTTTATTGGAATGAAAGCTTACAGGACGGATTTGATACAAATTCCAACACTTCTCTATCTTGGCTCGATGTGTGGAAGAGTGATCTGCATTGGTATTTAAACCTATTGGAACAAACTATGGATATAATAAAGAAGAAAGTAAACAAAGACAGATTTGATAAATTAGTATTCATTCATTCATGCTTTCTTTCTGTCGTGATAGTTCAATTTCAATCAGTAGTACACATTTGAAATAATTCTTATGATTGATGTATTGTATGAAGATATATATGGTTCTATTTAACTATTCACAAATAGATATTCGATGGAATCAGTCATTTTCTTGTGGCTTCAAAACGAAAGGATCCCGACGAGGATTATCACAATATGAGTCATGATATCATATTGAATTTGACGGATAGATGTGGGTGCACCCAGACGAATGCCCGACACAAATAATATAACTTGGAGCGAAAATTATAGATCTGTGAATGTCCAGAAGCTGGCGATCTGGGTCACGACGACTACATTAACCAGGAGTTGAAGACCAAAATGATAATGATATATGAACTACTGTTTAATAAAATCTTTAATAGTGGCATTATATCCGAAGAACGGCTAATAGGTAAATACTACCAATATATAAAAACAAAGGCGACGCATCGGATGCATCTAATTATAAAAATGAAATAATTACGGAGGCTCCAGTGGGATTTAGAAAAGGCAGATCAATGCTGGATAATAGTTTATCAATGCAGTTAATAATTGAGCTTCACTTCGCACAAAAGAAGAAATTATACTGCTGCTTTATTGATTTTAAACAAGCTTTGGTTACAGTATGGAGGGCATGTCTGTGGTCAAAACTTCTGAAAAATAGATTATCTGGAAAATGCTTTATCATTATTTTTAATATGTACCAGTCAATAAAATCCTTTGCCACTCACAATAATATGTCATCTGATTACTTCCTTTGTAAAATAGGGGCACGACAAGGTGAGAAGTTGTCACCATTTTTATTTGCTATATTTTTAATGACCTAGAGTTATATCTACAAAAACCAAAGTACTAGGACTCGCATCTATCAGTAAGCTAGCCAATGAATACCTCAATTAGTTTTAACGTCTCACTGTAATTTTATATGCAGATGGCACTGCGATCCTGGCCCACTCACCAGAATCTTTACAGCAATGCTTAAATTGTTTTCACAATTACTGTAGTCACTGGAGACTTAAAGTACATGTCTCAAAAACAAAACTAAAAATGTTTTTTCAAAGCGGAAACAAAAAAACCACAATCAGATGTTAACATTGGGGATCAGCCTATTGCAATAGTGGAAGAATACTTCTTCTTCGGAGCTGTCTTCAGATATAATGGGAATTTAATACCGTGTATAAAAAGAAATCTGAAACAGGGAACCAAAGCTATGTATGGACAAATAAAACGTTTAAAGTAACTACAAATACCAGATGATCTGCAATACACTCTCGTCGACACAATGATAACACCGATTTTAATCTATGCCTCTGAAGTATGGGGGTATGAAAAAGTGAACATAATTGAAACGTGTCAAATTAAGTTCCACAAAATTTTACATAATTTTAAAAGTAGCACGCCAAAATGCAATGATTTATGGAGAATTCGGAAGGTATCCACTGCATATAGCAATAAAGTGCAACATGGTCCAAATCTGGCCAAAGTTAGTTAATGCCGGATATAGTAAAGCTTCTTCTATATTGTATTACATCTGCCTAGAGTATGAAACTAATCACTCCATTAAATTTAAATTGATAGAATTTATAAGAAACATTTTAATAACCACAGGAAATACGCATGCTATCAATTCAGAAAACATCAATGTAAATCATTTAGTAAAAAACCGTTAGACAAACATTACATGAACGGTTTATTAGTAAATAGAGACAAGATTTAACTTCGCCAAGCCGCTTACACCTTTATTCACAAATAAAACATAGGTTTCAATTTGAAAGACATTTAACGATAAAGAGTTAAAAAGAATTACTAGTAATAAGCCATTTTATGACGCTAAACCATAGATAAGCCATATAATCTGAACGCTGGACAGGTAAAGATAGAGAGGAGAGATTATATCCTGAGTGTAATGGAATTGAATATGAAATACATTTTCTGTTTCATTGCAACAAATACACAGACGAAGGAAACAAGCTAGCTACTAACAATAACGACCAGGAGCTGGAGACATGGATACTGACAATAACCACCAGGAGCTGGAGGCCTGGCATTTTGGTAAATACATTGATATCGTATAAGTATTGGCTAGGTCACTCATGGCCCTCGCAGAAGCGGAATTTCAGAATTAGTATTTTCTCGCCGATCTTATTTATATGAGAAAGTGTCAGATTAATTTATTTACGGTACAAATTAAATTCAGGTCATGAGTGTCTGCTTCTGCTTCTGCTTGGCAATTAGTTGACATTACGCTACTTTAGAGACACACGACAACATTTATGTTCCGTCTCTCTTCTGACTACTGAAAAAAATGATTCGGCATTATGCATGGCGGCACGGTTTTATAGAATGTGGTGATTGGACCGGGCAAGTCGCCAGGCTAATGGGAGGAACACTGAGGAACGCCACGATCTACTGATAGATGTTGGCACGGGTTGATAAATTGCCAAAATGAAACGAAACATCCGCTGAACAGCTATTACCAACAGCTTGCATCGACGTGTCAGAATATGAAAATAGGCGGCCAGGCGCACGAACTCAAGTCATCGGCGATCCCGACAACAAAAGCTGAAGGTATATGCATGAGTGATCTAGACAATATATACGATATATATGGCTAAATATTTCCTATGGACAAAATTTATCCTTTTATCGCCCCATCTTATAAGATTTATTGAACAAAAGCTGAACATGAATTTCAAGACGGTGACAAACCCCATTGCATGATGCTGTGTGTCTTTGAGAGGGGTCTAATAACTCAGGTTATAATAGACATAATAGCCTACACAATGTTAGGCATACATAGTTTGCATGCCAAATACTGCTGCTAAATAGCAGACTCTAAACCATTTCCACATTATTTAAATATCGAGCGTTAACCAAAATGTACCGGTTGACATTGCACAATACATTCCATAACATCCGGGTACTACCAAGATACATTACGACCAGCGCCATTTGGAAGCCAGTGGTTATTGAATTATAGTCCTATGAGCCTATTCACGAGGTATATAGGCCTACAGCTATTGCTTTCAGTTAATATAGTGTGCCATGAACGTCATATTAAGTCACCACTTCAGAGGGCGCGAAAAAATCCTCTATAAAGCCAAGTGGATCTTGCGTAATTGGCGATAACTACAAGAGAAATTTATAAGTCTGAAAAGCTTCATATAATGTGATGACGCCACCATAGACAGGACTTTTCTCAGAAGAATTGATGGTATTTGATGCGTGGGTGCGCGGGTGTGTGCGTGCGTGCGTGGATGCGCGCGCGTGTGCGCGTTCGTTCGTGCGTGAGTGAGTGAGTGAGTGAGTGAGTGCGTGCGTGCGTGCGATCGTGGATCGTGTACCTTTAACCCAGGGCTGCCAGTGTCTGAATTTCAAAACAACCATACACGATGGTGTTGAATATTTTGAACCTAATTCGACTGGAACAGGTTCCAGTCGAATTAGTTACAAAATTTCCAATAGAATATTCCTTCCATCAATAAGAATGTGTGTGTAGGCCCTAATTGTTAAATGGTTACGCAGAGGAAGTGACTTAAATTGCTTTGGGTGAGTTTATCGGAAGAAACTACATGAACAGGAATGCTACAGTTGATATATTAAAAAAATATCATCAGCTGTAAATTATGACTTCGTATCCTAATTTCAGAATGTTACACTCGCCATGATGACAGCCATGATTTCATGTATATTATTTTCTCTAGGCTATCTATTTCAGAGATGGATGACTACAGCAGTTGTTTGTCTACTTTTATATCAAAATATTACCCCGAAAGACAGGCGTTCACTTAATAATAACTCATTTGTTATGACAATCGAGCTTTCCAGTTTTAACAACGCCACGCCCATCTCTATCTAAACTCAACCCACACTTCGCCCGTGTTGGGATCGATCGATCCCTGAACTCCCTGATTATAAATTTCCAGAAAACTATACAGGTAAGCTGTTGAATATTTTGAGACTAATTTGACTGGGCGCTGTTTAATAAATAGTAAAGACATACCATTCGTACAGAAACGCTTAGTCCGTCACCAATTATGCGTTCGTGACGTACTTATCTACGTCATTCATGGCATCATTGACCATGACGTCATCCTACACGTCACATAGTTGATTATGACGTCATATGATGGATGGATAAACCGGAAAGGTCCATTGGCTTTTGGTACCAAATCCTAGTGACTCATTGAGGGTTAGGGTTAGGGTTATACCCAGGCATCTTAAATACCGCCTTTTTGCCCCAAAAATATGTGGGTGGCCGTACGCTATGGATCGGGTTGACCATTTAACACTTATAGAGCAGAAATGACAAATTTTTTATGATATAAGGAATATTCTGTTGACTATTTTGAAACTAATTGAACTGGGCGAAATTGCTGCCTAGCCTAAATGGCAACCAGCTCTGACAAAAACTACTCCCAGTTAAATTAGCGTCAAAATTATTCATTAACTTTCGTGCATAATCTAGTTGTCTTGAAATTGAAACATAGAAATGTCAAGGTCAAAGAGTTAACTGTTGCCATGAACAGATGATATACGAACTTTCAAACCCGTCTTAAGTAATATGTTTGAGTTTTTATTTATGAAACAATCTGCCTAATCTTTTAGATGTAATGTAATAACCAGAGTTAGATCCATAGAGTGCTCATGCGCATACATTCACCGCGGCACTAGTTGTCCTGGCCGCCGGTGACGTGGATTCAGGAAAACGCAAGTGCGCATGCTCGGGTCTCACTAACTGGCTGACGCAGACGATCAGCTGCATATATTAGCCCCCAAAAGGGACACAATTCCATTTCCGTAATTACCCTCGCCCCACACAAGAAGACGATATTACGATCGGTTCTGCCTGTTTGTGTGCGTCTGGCTGCCCGGACCCATATCTCACAAACTGCAGACCCGATTTGTCTTAAATTTTAATGCAACGAATAATGCAGCAGATATGTGAAATGTGGGGAGGTATTGTGCATTTTATGATGAAAGCTCCAATCTTGGTACACAATGGACCTTTCCACGTTTAGCTATGCCCCGCCCACCTGAATCTAAGCTCCACCTACACAACGTCCATGTTGGGATGGATCGATCTCTGAACTCCCTAACTATCAATTTCGACAAAACTATACAGGTGAGCTATTGAATATTTTGAAACTAATTTGACTGGGCGCTGTTGCTGCCTGTGCCTATGCAATTCGTACAACGTGTTGGACTATTAAGACAGGCCAAAAAGAATCATTTATGACTTAATGATTATGACGTCACCCTACACGCCGCTTGGCTGATTTTGACGTCATCTGACGTCATATGATAGAGGGATACTTTGGAAAGGTGATAGGGTATTCCATAAGAAGGATGACTAGCTATACAGCGTTCGCTGATTTTTCCTGCGAGCGAAATCAATTTTTAGATATACATATAAACCAGTCAAAATGTAGTTTTTCCTCGTAGAAATTGCACCAGAATGTTTTTCTGTATTTCATATGGCTCTATACTACTTTCTCTGTAACATATCCAAAATAAGGCCAAATCTGGTCTCCAGAAAGGTAATTTAGAGGTCATTCAAAGTCATTGCATCATGTTTTATGTAAGCATGCATATAGCATATCAAATGGCACCTTATAGTGTCCACATTACGCATAACGTATTGGAATCACTTATATCTATCTTAAAAGAACCCGCATATGAAAAACATGTTAGATTCAATATAATTGTATCTTCAAGGGTAAATATTGCACATAAACGCCAGTCGAAAAATCTACAAGACTGAGATTGCCACATCTGGAACAGCAGACTCATTTCAGAAAGCTTCCTATGTGACACGTGTACTCGGCGCTCTCATCGGGTCAAGCGAGTGCTTTGAATATACTTCTGTAGAAATCTTATGGTGAGTAGAGCAACAGTCTGTAGGAAGGAGAGAATATCATGTCCTTGGAAGACTGGTGTATTGACAGAGCTGTAGCGAGTCCCCTATCCCAGTTTCGGTATATCATCCTGCAACTAGAGCGTAAGATGTTAATCTCTGTAAGAGCCATACGAGAGGTAGATTTCAGACTTTTTATTGATGCTCTCACCAGGATCGTTCCATGGATCTTCTCTTTGTGTCGCTACAAGTGATCCAGATTGATCCTAATCCATCTGCGTGGCATTACTGCACTAGAAGGCAACCATCCTGGGGTATTTGCTGAGTTTCTTAAAGACAACTTTACTGTGAATAAAACAACTCATTCCATTTATGCTTTGGCAATGGACCAAGCCCACAAGCAAACCAATGTAGTAGTGAAAGATGATGGAAGGGCGGTGGTCCTAACAGAGAACCCTGCAGGTTTGCGGTGCTTGATGGTATCCAGTCCTGAAATAGCGCAAGATATTGGAGAGTTCAAAACTTCAATAAACAATAGAACCCCCTAACCCCTTCCCCACCCAGATCTCCGGTATCATCAGCAGATGATAAGAAAAGCATAGCACGTTTGTGAAAGAACGTCTTATCAACCAATCAAAGGCCATTGCTGACCTCATCAAGAGGAACAGACTAGGCATGCTCTGTCAACCCCCAATCACAGAGATGTCAAGAACACAGCTTCAGATATCATCTCTAAATAACGACTGTTCCCTCTTTTCCAGCCTATACATTTCATTGCAGATATCAATCTTTGAACGTGAGAACCAAGCATGCTTATAACAATTATCACAAAGGGTCACGATATGAATTGAAACAAAATCCAATCGAGTACGTTGCTTTGAGGATTTGCTGCCTATGCACAACATTGTTCACATATCCTATGTTGACATTTCCATCTGTAATGGGGCTGTTATTGTCAACATGCTTCGACCTGACAATGCCAAGACGTTCCATGATTATGCAACACAATTATTTCTCTTATACAGTAAATCCCAACTGCAGTGAGTCAATCGAATTGATATTGTATGGAATGAATACAAGCAATCTTTCGACAACCTAAAGGCAGTTACGCGAAATAGAAAATGGAAAGGGATTTCGCAGACGTGTGACGCCGTCCAGTATAATTCCTCGAATCTGGCAGAAATTTCTTCGAATTGTTGACAGCAAGATTGAGCCGTCTTCCTTCTTAGTGACAGCTACCACCTCCATGATCACCAACAAACACGTAATTAGCACACACCACGCTGGGGTGCTATGCATTCTACCCCAATATGTGTCAGGTCTTGCTCCATGCACTCATGAGGAGGCTGATACACGAATTTTCCTTCATGCGGTAGATGCTGTAAAACAAGGGCAGATACATCAGATGCGATTAGTTCAAACCATTGGAACGTTTTGTAATTATGCTGTATAACCCCCACGCCCACACCACCCCCAGTGGTTAAGAGTGTGTCAACCAGACCGCAAGCAACTATTCACTCAGAAGGCAGGACACTTGCTGGCCTTCCATCGACAAAAGCCTCACTCGTCAGACACAAAAAGGGTTACACATCAGGCTGGTTAATGTTGGGCCCACATAAGGATTGCAGCTTCTGGAGTATGGGGAGGTATTTGCATATTATGGTGAACACGCCAAAATAGGTACGCATCTAGGGCCTCTCAGAAGAGATATTTTAAGAAATAGGGACATTGCAAGCTTTCTTAGGTTTTAGCTCAGTGAGGCCAATGATTCTGGAGATGGGTCTTTGATGCGTATTATAAGTTCTCTCGCTTGTTTAAGAAGGTATCAAGATTTGTGTACATCGATTTTAGGTTTAAAATGTTCTTTGTAGACTTATTCAATATGGTTGAATTGGGGTCAGGATCTGCTTCTTGTGCTGATTTTCTACTTACTGGGTTGCCGGTACTGCTGATCTCTTTATCTTTACAAGTTGTTGATCCCGAATGACCCAAATTTGATCTGGTACTCCCTGTCGCTGCAATGGTAATTTTCTCTTATCTCTGGGCACTCTTATTTTTCCCTTTTCCCCTCTCTGTTAAGGTTTGTGGTTTGGGGAAAAAGATGGATGAAAAAATGAATGGACTGGTCCAAAATATGCGTCGCTTTTACTAGCCCATAGCTAATACTGCCCATATCCTTTTGAAAGAAATATTTCTTCTTTTTTTAAAACTTTTTCGACTATTTTTGTCACGGGTGCCTTGTATGCCTTTATATAACTTCCATTTTTCATGAAACATTTGAGATTATTCGCAAAATTATAATATAAAATATATAAAATTATAATAATGTCCGACCACGCTATTTCATAATTGGTGTCGGGTATTAATATGGGTACTTGTTAAGCCTTCAACTGGTAACTAATGGATGGAATGTGTGAGCCGTAGGCATATATTACAGCTTAAAAGATGCCATCGGCTCTGCGCCAATGTATTGAAGGGATTAATTAACATCAACAAAAATTTATGGCATGCCATATTAGCTATTAGAGGACGGTTGCTTGAGAATGGGGAAGCCTCTAAAATCCAAGAGGTAGATAGCGACAGGTTTTTGGTTAAGGTGAAAGGTCCCCATGAAATCCCGAATGATCGAATTAGCGCGGAAATGGCCATTTATGGCTTGTTAGTTTCTATTGAAAATGTAACCTATTAGTTTGATAGATCATTAGTGAATCAGATCCGGCGGGTTTGGATGAAGGATAATGCCAAGCCGCTTCCAAGCACATCGGCCATTAACAATAGAGTCTCTTGCCTGTGTGGTTTAGAGGACAGGATAAGACGTGTATAACATTTGGCCAGCGCTTGTCCACCGAAGGACAAATGCCCAACATGTGGCACCACTAACAGGCAGTAAATAGACAAAAATGTGGACGAAGCACGATCACGAATGAATCCAAAACTTGCCAAGGTCCTGAATCAGTCATCAAGCACACCAGCCACACAACCCTTTTGTTGTTGTGATGTCTGACTCAATTGAAATGTTAGAGGAAGTTTTGACTCAGGACAAACTAAACTCAGATCGCAGTCTACTGAAGGTGCTTATAGTTCAATGTTAGATCATCTACTAACAATACCTGACACGCTTAAAGATGTGAACGAGATCACGGACAATTCCGGAGATGAGAAAGAATGGTAAAATGTCAATGCTAAAGTGGTTGCCAGTGTTAAGAACAAGTCCACACTGAAGCGTCAAAAGGATGATTGTAGTTCGGATTCTGAATTGTAAGATTATCAAGATATATCGTTTGTCTAGGACGACAGTCTACTGCAGAATCTGATACATCAGTTAACACACATGTGTTGATTTCCTACATCACCAGAAAGGGTGTGAGATATCGACATTTGCGCACTGACAGATATATCGACCTCAAAATTGTTGACCTAAAGTGATCTGAGGCTAACGAGAAGTTATGCAAGTAAAATACCAAATCCAATTAGGAAATAGCAGGTGTGCATATTAAACTCTTATTTATAATGCTAATATGTACACTTAATTGCAGAGGATTAAATGATGAAACTAAAGAACGTACTTTCCTGACAAATTTGAAAGAAAAATGTGTTGATGTTATTGTGTTGGACGAAACAAGGTTGAAAATGCCCACGTGTTATTGAAAAAAAATAAAATTTGACAATTGACGAATTATTTTATTCAGAACCACGTGCAGGTGTTGAACTATCCTGCAGGGCGTTATTAATTTGTTCCCGGTTGACTGTGTGTCTTAATCTATGCTTCCCTGAGCTTCTGTAATTTTAAAGTCGTGTTATTGAAGTAGTTGATCGGAATTTTTAAAGGGATATAACATGTTGTTTCGAAATTTTAGATTAATCATTTGAGCAGATATTTATTATTTATTTATAATAATAATAATAATAATAATAGTACATTTTTAGAGCGCTTAATCCATGCAACTGCATGCTCTAAGCGCTAACGCGCGTAAGTATTCTATGGATATGCTATTTGAAATAAATAGAATTTAAGATTGGATTTAAAGATTTCTAAAGTTGATGAGTTTCTAATTTCATTTGGTAAGTTATTCCATTCGGTAGCTGCAGTGAAAGAGAAAGTTTTATGGCCATATGTTTTAGAGTTGACCTTAGGTACTTTTAGTAGATTTAGATTTGCAGATCTGAGAGAGCGACCAGGAATGTAAGGTTGTACAAGGTCAGAGAGATAGGCTGGTGCTGTGCCAGATACACATTGGTATGTCAGACATAGTGTCTTAAAAGTTATTCACATGCACATGACTGATAGTAGTAGTAGTAGTAGTAGTAGTAGTAGTAGTAGTAGCAGCAGCAGCAGCAGCAGTAGTAGTAGTAGTAGTAGTAGTAGTAGTAGTAGTAGTAGTAGTAGCAGCAGCAGCAGCAGCAGCAGTAGCAGTAGTAGTAGTAGTAGTAGTAGTAGTAGTAGTAGTAGTAGTAGTAGAAAAATACTTTGAAGCCCCCAGTGGCAAATATGCCATTTAAATTAGGTTTCCCGATTGCCCTTCCAGGTTTTCCCATTTCTGTAAATTCTGTTGAAAATATGTATTGCTTTAAGCTATACAAACTACATAATCTTTGTAAATACCAACTTAAGTATTATAGTAACCCTTTATCCCTCCCAATCAGCCAAAAAACGGCTTCTGTAGTGGTTTTGAGAAATGTAAATTTGCATACCAAAAGAAGACTATTTTTGAAGATTTACCACTGGAATTCCAGTGGTCAATTCTAAAAAAATTGGTCTGCAAATGGACATTTTCTATGAGAAAATTTAAATTTTCTTGAACAAATTTGAGTGTGAAAGGGTTAAGACTAAATAAAATAAATACTCGCCATAGGTACATATCCAATCCCTGAAAAGAATAGGTTATCTAGGTTGTCCTCCAGGGCAACAATGTGTTAAAATTTGGTTGCCCTGCAGTAAAATGTGGTTGCACTAGACCGCAGGAACGTGTACAGAAAAATACACAATGTGTCCAAACCGGAGGGCCAGGCTCTGCAATCTCTGATTGCTCTTGTAATAGCGGTAGTATATAGCACGATTTCTTAAAATCAACTATCCTCTAATACAATAAAACACGAATTCACTTTTCCAGAGTATCCATCTATCATCTGACGTCATAATCAGCTAATCTCTCTCTCTCTCCCTCCCTCCCTCCCCCCCCCCCTCTCTCTCTCTCTCTCTCTGGTCTCTGGCTGGGCATCTCGCTCTCTCTCTCTCTCTCTTTCTCTCTCTCTCTCTCTCCCTCCCTCCCTCCCTCCCTCCCTCCCTCCCTCTCTCTCTCTCATTATCCACACTCTGCATATTAAATGAAACACAGCAAATGTTTCTCACTTCCGACGATAGAGTGACATTCTCCATGCCACTCTCATGGCAAAACTGAATGAACAAAAGCAAGACGGTGTATTTATACGGATTCATTATAAAGCTCGTGTATGCACTACATATTAGCATTGTAGCAACTCTCGCTGAGATCATAGTGTCCACACCCCTATTGTTTATTCTGCCTGTTGTATGGTTTCTAGTAGAAGCCAAATTCGGTGATTTGTTCGTAATTATTGTGGTTGATTGTGTGATATTGGATGATATTTGTATCCTCGCATTCGTGTCTCGAATATATTTTGAAACTAAGTTGCCTGGGTGCTGTTGCTGCATATAGCAGCAACAGCGCCCAGTCAAGTTAGTTTCAAAATATTCAGCATAATGTTTATTAAGTAGTAAAAACAGACAATTTGTACACCTGACAAACCTTTCCATGTTAACTTTTTACCACGTAGTGTGACGTCAGTCTACATGTGACGTAACCAACTTGAGTATGATGTCATATGTTTGGGTGACAGAGCGGATACCCCATTGTAGGGCGCAGAGGAGAATGCAAATGAATGTGCAAAATGTTAATACCTTTGACAACAGGTTAAGTACAGTCGTTCTGTCACCTCAAGACCGGACCACGCCCCTTTCCCGCCAGTGTGGTTGTAACGATGGTCAGGCGACTGTATACACATATCTGCGACAATATGCTTCTGTCGTAGAGTAGATGATCTTTCATCAAGAACAAAGTTTTTGAAACATGATCTTATTAAAAATACACAAGACATTATTGCTTGCTAGGAGGTGGCCGTGGTCAGTAGGCTATTACTCATAGTCACTGATCATATTAAACATTTTCGTAGAAGATTATATTTCGGAGACATCCTCACATCTGCACAGCAAATTTGGTGACAATGGTTAGGGAGATATTATATCGCAAACTTATTTTACTACCGTTTTTCCCGACCTGGCTCGCATTTTATACCCAACCAGTACACTCGTCCCATGGCAGCTAAATCTGCGTTGACTGTCAAATCCAGACTCAGCCTAAACGTTCTTATCGAATTCATCTTAAAGCCCAACACACCATATTATGCTCAGCCTACATCCCACCAAAAAACGGGAAAAAAGAATGGTTAACACAGTCATTAGCTGAAAAACTAACAACAAGCGATAAATAATAAAAAGCTTGGCATAAAATGTCCTCTTCCGCAAACCCCAAAAATGATTCTTGATTGGTTCCGTGATAAAGCTGGTTGCTGGGCCAGTACTGGACCAACACCGGGCTGTATAGGTCCGGTAATGACCCGGTACCAGCCGAGTAACTCGCATTATCAGGGATATATTTTCCTCAATGTATTAATTATTTCCTCATCAATTTCCGTCGGACGACAGTTCTGCAAAGCTAACGGTAGAAAAACTATTTGTTTAATACGGTACACATCCTTATTCTAGGAAAATATAATTGATAGTACAGTCAACCTGTCCGAGTAACCACCCAGCTTTTTGAGCCAAAAGATTGTTGTTCTTTAAGTCAGGTGGTCGTAAGACCCCCCCCCCCCTCCCTGGCTTAAAGAACCGCACTCTTTTGACGCCAACAGGTAGATTGTAAATCAAGACACTTGTATTAAAACACTACTCGTTATGCGTGGCGATTGTCTGTGCTCCATAAGGTGGTTTCTAAGACTATACCCTTTACCGTGAATGGCAAAGAAATGTATTTCTCTCTGTTTAATTAGCTCTTATCAGTTTCTAGAAAAGACAGTAAACCACGAATCGTGATGATGGATTGAATCATTGTAATTAATGTCCTACTTTAATTGATGCGACCCATCTTGTCCAGTAAACCATATGTTGCAGATTGTGTTCTAATTTTGATGGATATTTTGAAAACAATCTTCTTTTCGTTCGCTGATCATACCGCCAGTCCTGTAAGTGACTATCGACATGATCATGACAATTTGATTGAATCTCTTTGAAATTGTATTAAAAATGTCTTTGAAACGCGTTTGTGTTAGATTGTTTCTTCTCAGAATATCCATCGCAACCTTGTACGTTTATCAACTGGAGCTCATGTTTTTGAAAAACCCCAAACAAACTCAGGATGCGATATGTAGGCTAATTAATCAGGGGTTCCACTCGGGTTTGCGCTAAATAAGTTCGTCGTCTTGAAACGGATGTGAAGTTTTATTCATTTTTTCTGATTGTCTAGTAACTGCTGAGAGATTCGGAAATCATAGCGCTCTGATATATAGAAAATAGAATGATGAAATTGGGTAAGTAAGAAAACTATGCAGAGTATTAAAGCTGCATGTTCACAGCAGAGTGGTTGAAAATAAAATGGTTAAAATTGTATGCTTTTAAAGGCTTAAATTGTGTGTCTAGATGTAATAAAACGAAATTAATCTTAGTACATGATGATTTCATTACGTGTAAATTAATATAATTTTTAAGTTGCCAAATTGAATTAGGGGCAGGAATCCCTAATTCAAATTCACAACTAAAAATACGAAATGTATATGTCTGGAATGAAATCCTCATATGTTAAGATTTATTCGTTTCCTTCCATCGAGGAAACAGCTCACGCCTCTAACAGTATACAATTTAAAAATCTTTATTTTCAAACATTTTTGTGTGAATAGGCACCTTTAATAACCAGCTGACTAGTGACAACCCAATGTCTCAATGAACGTTTCCAAGCTTATTCATCCATTATATGACGTCATAATCAACTATGTGACGTGTAGCATGACATCATATTGATGACGTCATGAGTGATGAGATATAGTTCGTCTTTAATGCTTCATAGTTCGACACGTATGAAATGTATTGCATTACCATTTAATAAATATTCTGTTGAGTATTTTAAAACTAATTTGTTTGGGCGCCGTTGCTGTCTTAAACAGCAACCGCACCCAGTCAAATTAGTCTCAAAATATTTAACAGCTAACGTGTATAGTTTTCTGGAAATTTATAGTTAGAGAGTTCAGAGATCGGTCGATCACGACACGGACGATGTGTGGGTGGAGTTTAGATAGAGATGGGCGGGGAACAGCTAATAACTGGAAAGGTCCCTTTCACGACAATGATACATGAAAGCTTTTGAAGAATTTAAAGCGATGCTAATCTCATCTCAAATGTTGTATTGCACCGATAGAATATGGTTTATAGATTCCATATCATTCATATCCCGTCACATTCCCTGATCTGTATCGCAATTATCTCTTTTGTAATATCGAGTAAACGTTGAACAGTTTTTATTTATTTTATTGCCTGAGATTTGTTATTTTTGTTTTATAGAGGCGAGATGGCCTTACAAATATTGGACAACTTTAAGATGATGATGTTTGTGCAGTTAATTTGGATTTTACCAATATGTCACGTAGATTCGGATTTTTCTTAAATGCTATTACTGGGCGCAAATTGAGAGGCTGTCTTAAATTATTCTGTAATTTATGATATTCATCTTTCGAAATTTCGGAAATTTCTACATTTTTTCGGTTATATGTCAGAGTGAATGGAATTATTTCACGCTGATCAGCAAGACCGGGGTCCACATTTATGCCCCTCGGCCATTCTGTTTCTAATTGCTTAATGCAAAATGATTCTCTAAGTTTCCTTTGTTTATCAGTTTCGTCAGTGGTATTAGAGAGAGGTGGTTGTTCAATGGGTATAATTTCGAAGTCCCGAGCGACTGAATGGCCAGGAAGGTTAAAGTGTTCAGCGACATGCGTGTCTTTTTCATGTCTAATATCGCAAAGGTGTCTAGTAGCTCGCCATCTTAAAGGGCATTTGGTTTCACCGACATATTGCTTGTGAAGTAGTTGATGAGAATCTGTGGGCGTAAAATATACTTTATAATCAAGGTGTCCCGTTGTGTCATACATTACACCTTTGTATAGCGTTACATCTAAAAAGTCTACGGACATTTGGTCAATGTTGGCTTTTAGCTTGATATTTGGGTCATGATTGTTCAAAATGGTGAAAAATTCATTAAATTCTTCCTTTGTATGATGCCAAATAATGAAAATATCATCGAGGTACCTGCGATAAAAGAGAGGCTGAACCAGCTAAGCGCATCCTCCTCCCACTCCGCTACATAGATGTTGGCAAAACTCGGACTGAAACGTTTACCCATTGTGCAGCCGCAAATTTGTTGGTATGTTTCACCCGCAAATTCAAAATCATTGCCCTTTAAGCTTAGCTCTAAGAGAGCTAATATTTCGCCAGTGGGCCTATTGTTATCAGGGTATTTTTCAAACGCTTTACGGACAGAATTCAAACCCTTTTCGATGTCAATGTTTGTGTACATTGCATCTATGTCGAGCGTAATCAAAAATGAATTTGGAGGTATCGAGATCTCAGAGACCTGCGACAGAAAGTCGTCAGTATTTTTCAAGAAGCTAAAATGTCTATTCGCAATTGGTTGTAGTAGTCCGGGAGCCAATTTTCAAAAGGGGTCTAGAAGAATGGTTTCGTAGCACACCCAGTATTTTCACAATTTTCACAATGGTAAATTTTTCACAAACTTAAGCGCATGTTATATCAATACAATCTTAACCAAAATGGAAAGGAGTGATCGTATATCGCAGATTTATACATAATCAACCTCGTTTAAGACACCCGTATGTTGCTTTGTACATATTGGGGCACTTAGGTCTTCTTGTGACTAGCAACAACTTAGCTACAACAATGCCCATGTTTTCTACATTTTTCATAATTAAACTTTTAACTGACATGCAGTGCATGTCTACACAAGCTGGCAGGACATATTTATCACGTGAGCAAATGAGAGAATGTTACTCATCCGTGTCGGAGTCATCTTCGACAATTGTATGCTGAACATTGTCACACATTTCACCTCCCATACAAAGGCATGCTTCAGTGCAGAGTAGATTGTGAGCCTTGCATTGACAGAGATCTGTTCTTTTGCAGGCAGACTTTTGACATCTACATGATGTGAGTTCAATTAATCCAAATGGAGCAGGATCCTTTGACATTAGAACAGGCTTGAGTAGACCATCCACTATACTCCAGCCATGTCCATTTGGAGATGGAAGATTCTGAACAGCTTGCAATGAACGTCTCCAAACAAGAGCTTGAAAATTGGCCCTTTCGGTGTGATGCTTTAGACTATTCGATGTAGGTGGAAGATTTTCATTTCTTTGTCTCTTTTGACAATAACAGGTTTCATCAGCTGTCTTTCCCACATCCCTGGTGGTATACAACTCAGACAAATTTCTCACATAGAATTGCAGTATTCGGTGATAAGTCAACATGTTCGCCGAGTTGGGCTAAGCTAAGCTGATGACATTCAGATGACTTTAAGAGATTGAATGCTTTTCTCTTAGCGACTCCAAATAATGCACTAGTGCTATCACAACCTGTAAGAGAATGAAACCCAGGCAAAGACAGACAGATAGCTGGGCCCAGTACTTGAGCAACTGTATGTATTGGTATGTATCGCAATTTGTCCTTTGTGCCCGTACGGAACCATAGTTCAGAACAGTGAAGCGAATGATACGTATATATACTAAGTACTGCCACGTCTGTATCAGGAGACTGTATAACAACACGCATGTGGTCTTTTGAAGCGTGTAGCGCGTGCAACATCATACGCATATCTGCTTCCTCGTGATCTGATCGAAGTTCTTCCAAATACGACGAATTGTTCGCTGAAATGACAACAACATCCATTCCATCGTTAAAGCCACCAGCAAGAATGACGCAATTGTCGGCAGATAGCATATTTGGACCAGTATCACGCCACCGCTTGCTGTGACCGTTGTTATGGATGCCCTCTCGTGGCTAGTTAAAAACCACCTCTCCAGAGCTCCTGGCTTTTGTGTTATTCCAATAATACCACCTCGCTTTTTTGGAATCCAAATTAATCGATTGCTCTAAGGCCATATCTGTCCACCCTTGATTGAATGGATGGTGTGAGCGACTTACGGAATGATTTCCATTCAAGAATTGTTCATGTACATGGGGATGTGTACTTGGAAGCATCTTCATGTCCGCAAGATATATTGGCAGCCATTTTGCATAATTACCCCGGAACAAGTGTTACAGGCATAATTTGAATTATATGTAGACAATGACAATGAGAGCGATGTGAGGTGTAGTATTCATTTTAATTTGTTTTTCCGCACCGATTACCACCACATCCATCTGTCTCATTCCAACCACCATTACCTGGGTGCTTTGTCATCAGTGGTACAGCTGGATATACAGATTCTATGATGGAGTTAGTATACATACATAAAATATAACCTTCACATTTCACCCTCGCCTTTGGTATATGCATGCAAAATGTATGTTGGATATATGTTAGGTCGATATCCGTCTAAATATCATATATGGTGAATCTAATACGATATTACTTTGAGTTATGGCACGATCACGCTTATATCGTTGTGCACTGTGGATACAGCCAAAGCCTAGACCCCCTATGCAAAGAAATCAGGATAACTAATTAGTGCTACCACAATTTGTTTGTACAACAGGGCTTAAAATGTGTGGGACATGTCCCCCAAGCCACAGCAAGTGTCAGACCTTCCGAATACTGGGTGTGCTACGTCACGATTCTGACCTAGCTTTAGCTCCTGGACTATAGGTGATAATCAATGATTTCACTGATCCTATAGGATTCAGAACCACAATCCGATATTATAGGTCGTCCTGGTGGTATCATAGGATCTGACCAAGAATCAATAGGCTTATGAATTTTGGGTAACAGATAAAATGTATGTGGTTTTGAGTCACGTTTCGCAATGAGGTATTTAAACTGTTTCTGCGTTAAACTCTTGTTATCAACCATATTTTGGAGAATTTCATTAAAATTGTCGCAGTTATTTTGCCAGAGTGGTTCGTCTAATTTTTGGTAATGTTTTGGATTACTGAGTTGATGATGTGCTTCACGAATGTAGTTGTCTTTAAGCATTATTACGGCAGCAGATCCCTTATCAGCAGGTTTAATGACAATGTCATTGTTTTTACGCAATCCTGTTAAGGCTTGACGTTCCTCATATGACAGATTTTTATGATTTTTCGGAAATTCAACATTTTCAATACGTTCTTTTACACTTTTTATACTGTCGGAGATCGCTGGGTCGACTAATTTTGAGTCTGGTGCCCAGTCAGTTCTTTCAACGAATGGCAGAATATTACTTTTCGAGTTTCGAAAAAAGTCGGCTAATTTGATACGGTGGGAAAATTCAAGAACTTCCATTGAACCATTGTCTAAAAGTGCATCTATGCCTAATTTGGGCCTAGGAGTTGGTACAAATGTTAGGCCACGATTGAGTATTGATTTTTCTGCTTCAGTTAATGTAGCGCCAGTGAGATTAACAATATCACTACCCAGCCCGATACCGGGGTGGTTAGTACCCTGACCCTCAGTTAGTTTAAATTAAGAAAAGTTAACCAGCTATAATACAATGCATTAGCAGTTTTTTCACTCCAATGGATATTATCCTGGACTACTTCAAACTCAGAAATTGGTAGACTAGGGATGACAGAGACCTTTATACGCAGGGATTGTACAGATGAATTGATAAATGCTAAGGTCCTTTTCTGCTGTGCAGTTAGATGTTGAGAGTAGTTCAGTTTAGTGAAATAAACCTTTGCATCTGAAAATTTTGAACGAATGGTACTGAATAGGAGTTGGACTCGTTGAGCGGTTACAGACATAGGTTCATCCTTGTCATTTATGCCAATATTTACGATGATTTTCTCTGGCTGATAGGAGTCCATGTATTTTTTGGCAATAGTCCTGGCATGGCACAATTTTGCCCCTGGATAGCAAGCTATCTGGGTGTCTGAATGGGGTTTCACATTTATACGGCTTAGATTGGAGGAGCCAAGGATCAAGATTTTTCTCGTCAAGACAGGGAGTCGCCATTCATTTTTGTGGTCTACCTCATACCGAAATTTCCAGAAAGAATTAGCTTCTAAGTGTGTAGTTTTCTTGGGTTTATTTTGATGATTGGTGCTGTTTCTACAAGGTGTAGGGCTGAAATTTGGTTGAGGTAGTTTGGCCACTGGCACTGGGGTACTGAGACCCTTTTGAGTCAAAGGTGTTGATCTGGTCCTTAGACCAGATTTTCTGTCATCCTTTGCTCTCTGTGGAAGGGGAGGTAATTCATCTGAAGACAGTGGAGGCGGGGTATCTGGTAGAGGTATCTTACTAGGGTCCACAGGAGTTGATTTGGTCCTTGGACCAGATTTATGATTAGCATCGACTCTCCGTGGAAGGGGAGGGAACTCCTCTGGAGACAAGGGTGGTGGGGAGTCAGGTAGAGGAATCTGAAGAGCGTCCCCAGGAGAGTCTAATAGGAATATCGGTGATGACCGAGTATCCGTTCTCTTCACTGGTGGCGGGCTATCGGTCGGTGACCTGAGCCGTTTCCTGAGTTCTGAAGGTGGTGGAATGACTGGTACGGTCTCGGATGACCTTGCAGTAGGGGTGGTAACGTGGCAATTTTGCGCTTTCTGTTGAAAGTGTGGGTCAAAAGGCCTAATGAATTGATAGAATGCTTCGATTGATTTGACATGTAGTTTTTTGCCAGTTGGCTTTTGCCCATCTAATTGGCAGTTGATTTTGCCTTACCTAAGTTAAGGTTTGGTGCGGTCTGAGCTATGATAATTTCGGACATGATGGTGCCTAAACTGAAATTGTAATGGTCTATCATAGCTCGAATGATGGAATTTGCCCAAACAAAGTTAACTTTCTTGATATCACTTACTACCTCTATATTGGGCATAGCTGGCTTAATGAAATGGCAGAGTTCGCTCACCTTCCTGCTCAGACTGGTTGGCAGGGTGTTGGAGCTCAAATTGCTGGTTAGGACACCTATGTGGTGAAAACATTGTATTATCATATAATAGCACTTGACTAGTCGAGCCTGGGGAGGAGACGGACTGCTGTCCTCATGGTTGACATTCCGTCTCTTGCCCTTGCTCGTTCTAGCCATGGTGATATTACGCTCTAATAAATGATCAAAAACCAACAAATTTAGCAACAACTGGGCCAGTCAACAATTCTAAGCAAGGGAGATAATCAAGCTCTAACCAAAAATTGTTTAGTTTAAATTAAAGGGCTGATCTAAAAATTAAAACCTGAAACTTGAGTGATGAATAATTAAATCTACAAGCCTACATAGAACTACAAGCCTACTAAGTTTACAAGTCTACACAATTTAACTATACCTGAAATGGAAGATGAAGGATTAGTAGCATTTTACTATTAAAACATACAATAATAGCAATTAATATATAACTCACAATTTTATGATACCGTCGTGCTTGGCTGACCGGTTTCGGTTAATAATAACCTTCTTCAGAGCCTTGAGAACAAATCTGTCCTTCCATCATAATTCCTGTCTATTTATTAGGGTGGCTGGCTTTAGGGGATTGTCTTCGAAAATTACTCAATTGCTTTGAAGTTAGCTAACTTATTTTCAATAAAGATTCAGGCCACCATAGGTGCTAGATTCAATTGTGTTGTGCCCTTTGCTATTGATTGAGCTCTAGGGTTTCCGAGTGAGGTTTGGGTGTCACTCGCTTGATTGAGTAGTCATTGATCAAAGGATCACACCTAGGCCATTAATTCAGTGAATTGTTTTCTATTCTTCAAAGGCGCCAGATTGGTATTGTTTTCAATGTTTGATTTATTCAGCTAGAACTAAGCTTTAAACTGGGAATGATTTTGTCAGTTTTATTAAGAATTTCTTTTTTAATTTTAATACTGAAAATTCTTTAAAAACTAATTTTGAGTATTGTGCTACTGAATGTATTTTGTTGTTTCTCACAGCAATACAACTTTCAGTAAACCTAATTTCAAAATCTTTCACCAAACTGGGGAAAATTCGAGGGAAGGACAGGAAAGAGGAGAGGGAATGAAGGGCCGAAAGAAGGAGGTGTGGAGTGAAGGAAGGAGGCGTCTGATCCATCAATCCATTCACCAATCCATCCAGAACCATCCATCCATCCATCAGTCAGACATTCCATTCATCCAGACCCTCCATCCATCCATCCCTCTATCCATCCATCAAGACCATCTGTCCTTCCGTCCATCCATTCATCCATCCATACCACCCATTCATACATCCAGATCCTACATCCATCCCTCCAGACCACCTGCCCGTTCATCCTTCCTTCCATCCATCCTTCCATCCACCCACCCACCCACCCATCCATCCATCCATCCATCTTTCCATCCCTAACCATCCATCAGTCAGACCATCCATCCATCCATCCAGATCCTCCATTCCCCCATCCAGACCACCTGTCCTTCCATCCATCACTCCATCCATCCGTCCACCCACCCACCCACCCAGAACCATCCATCCATCCAGCAGTCAGACCATCCATCCATCCAGATCCTCCATCCATCTCTCCATCCAGACCACCTGTTCTTCCATCCATCCATCCATACCACCCATCTGACAGACAGACAAGCAAGCAAGCAAACAGGCAGGCAGGCAAGCAAGCAAGCAAGCAAACAGGCATACAAGCAGGCAGGCAGGCAGGTAGGCAAGCAGGCAAGAAAACAAGCAGGCAGGCGGGCAAGCAGGTAGGTAGGCCGGCAGGCAGGCAGACAGTTGAAAGTATCAACATCCATATTGCAATGTACTATATATGTTAAATGACACTTAGGCCGTGTTCTCACTAGAGAGTTAATCGGGAATAACGCCATACATCATTATGGCGTTATTCCTTATTAACTCCCCAGCGAGAACACGGCCTTGAGCTAATCTTTCTGAATATAGGCCATAATTAGTCGGTAATATAAATAATCGTAGTCACAGGTAATAACTCGATGACTCAATTTCAAGATAAAACTGTACAGGAAACTTATTGATTATTTTGGAACTAATTTGACAGGAATATGTTGCTGCCATCGGCGCTGCTATAGACAGCAACAGATCCCAGTAGAATTAATTTCAGAATATTCAACATTATATTCCACAAATCAAAATGAATTTGTCGTTTTTGGTTTGTAACTATTAAAGGGTTAATTAATCTTTTTTTCATTTTTCAGTGACGGTATGAGCACGTGCCGAAGCCATTAGCAAATTCATCTTGAGGAATGAAAAGGCAATTCCTGCGAGCTTTATCTTATATCATCATAGTATAGATTAGACATGAAAGTGCCAGGTCAAATATGATCAAGCTGTTAATTAAGTTCCGGTTCTAGCTATTTAAACCGATTTGTAGCTCTTTGCTGTAATGGATTTGTGAATTGCGAGGTAGTTAGTTAGAAGAGGCTCCAACGGTATATTTTCAAAATAATTTTGTACGTTTTTGACAAAGTTTCGCACATAAATGTGCTTCATTCGAAGCGCATTTATGTGCGAAAATCTGTCGAAAGTTAGTACGTTTACCTTTCACTAATTGTTAGAATTGATTTATAAGATAGCGCGTTGCCTCTGTTCGCCTCACCAGATGTCTCAAGTCTGGCCTAATTAAGCTTCACGTTGAAATTTGCAAAAAAGTTATTCAACGGGATGCTAATCTCATCTCAAATTTCCTATTGCACCGACAGATTATGGTGTATAGATTCCATATCAGCCGTATCCTGTCACATTCCCATATCTGTATCACAATTATCTGTTTTGTATATAAGAGGGTGTAAATTTGTAACAGTGATCGCCACTATTTTGTCTCCTTAAGCGATAGTGTGTGATGTCATGTCAGTGCCAACGTATTACATTCTTTGTTATGTAATACTCATCTCGTTGAATATTTTGAAAATAATCTGACTGGAAGTTGTAACTTAGTTGTTGCTGCCAAAAATTGTGGCGATCACTGTTAAAAATTTACACCCTTTTTACAAAGCAGATAATTGTGATACCGATAAGGGAACGTGATAGGATACGAATGATATGGAATCTAAAAACCATAATCTGTCGGTGAAATACAAAATTTGAGATGAGATTAGCATACCTTTAAGACTGCACCCGCTGTGACATCTTGTATGCGCATTTCTATATAGTTAGGAGTGCGCTAAACATGGAATTTCTCATCTTTCGTCGGATTACCAGTGCCTTACGAAGCTAACATTGAACTGTTTTGAAAGCAGGCCTACATTTTGTTCAAGTGATTGCGGTTATAGTAATATCAGATTCTTCTATGAATATGAGGACCTGAAGCTTTAATCAAAGCCTTCTTGATACGATGAACAGAGATATGTCACCATATAGTAATACTACTAGCTCGAATCGGACACGCGGTGGTCGAGATGAAAGCCTGGCAATGTGGGAGATTGGGATACAGGCGTCAGTCTTCTTTCTAGCCGCCATCGGAAATGGAATTGTCATTGTAGCGTTGCGCGCACATTCAAAGAAAATCACCCGAATGCATTATTTCATATTTCATTTGAGCATGGCGGACATTTTGGTCGCATTTTTCAACATCCTTCCTCAGTTGTTTTGGGACGTGACGTATCGATTCCAAGGCGGTGACGTATTGTGTAGAATTGTCAAGTACTTACAGGTGTTTGTGATGTATTTATCGACATACATCTTAGTCATGACGTCTATCGATAGATATATGGCCATTTGCAAGCCATTCATGGCTATCCGGCCTCATCACAGACATGCCCGACTAATGATTATAATTTCATGGGCGTTGTCCCTGGCTTTCGCAACTCCGCAGATATTTATTTTCAAATTACAGACGGTTGCTAATGATACAAGTGACTGTTGGGCTAGTTTTGAACCAGAATGGACAGTGAAAGTGTACATATGGAGCTTTTCTGTAATGGTATATTTTATTCCGCTGTTGGTGTTGATATTCACATACGGGCATATTTGTTACACCGTGTGGGGAAGTCTTTGCTCCGCGAAGACTGTTCATACACCGATGCCATCCGGGGCTTGGCGTTTCCATAGTAGCAATACAGAAACCGGTTATGTTGGCTTACCAGTTACACAATCACGAACCGGAAGTCGTACTCCAACAAAATCTCACTCCAACATGGCGGATGAGATAAATGTGCATAACAACAGGATTTCCGAAGCTAAAATGAAAACGGTCCGTTTAACTTTTGTGGTAATCATTGCGTACATTATCTGTTGGTCGCCATTCTTTGTCGCGCAGTTGTTGTGGCTGTACAGCAAGAAGCCGCCTGTAAACAGTAAGTATAACGATATTTAGATGTTTATATCTGATTGTATTAGTTTAATCGTATACAGTATAGCTCATAAATAAGCTAATTAGTTAGTTGGTACGGTTTTGAGCACTGAGTAAGAAATGATCTGCCTTTAGGTAGCAATGGTTTCCAAATAAATTAAGTCCAAAATATTCACCGGTGCGTTTTATTTTGTTTTGGGAACATTTAAACTTATTTCTAGGCTGTACCGTATGTGAATTCCAACCTATGCCATGTTCTCACTGGAGAGTTAATCGGGAATAACGCCATACTGAAGTATGGCGTTATTCCCGATTAAGTCTCTAGTGAGAACACGGCCTTAGAATAATTACAGAGAGGACTGAAGGGGTCCAGGTGCCGTTCAGTATGTGGTCTCGGAACATCGGCACTAGCGTAATGGACTTTCCCATTTTTAGCTATACCCCACCCATCACTAGCTAAGTTCCACCCACACCTCGCCATGTCTTACGTATGGCTGCATTGGGCTGAAGAAGGCAAACATGGTGTCACTTTCATAGTCCTCAGCTATACCCGCCTTGATCCTGGACTCGTATATATTCCTATTTAAGGGAAGAGATTTACGTTCTTGCTGTATATGCTTTGCAAGCCTCCAAATATAATGTTCAATATCGCTCTCACCCTCACTAGATACCACTTTGAAGACCTCATGAGTTCTACTAACAAACCTTAGAAGACGTTCTCAGAGAAGCTTTTCAGCGAAATAGTTTGACAAGACAGTCCTTCTGGAAATAACATTTCGCCAAAATTATTGTATAGTACGTAGGTATTGATCGAATTTCTGATTTGCATTCTATCGTCATTTAGAGA